>OVBA01000364.1:0-70008 GCA_900406435.1 Lepidium aucheri
ACAACCTAAAATAGTACTCTAAAACCATTAAAAATCACACTTATCAGCATCCTCCTTGTATGCAGACATGATCCAAAGGCAATTAGAACCTGATCCGCTATCTCGACAACATCAATCAACTTCCCTATGAGTTGAGAGAACAGAGAAGCCGTCTTTACAGTGAACAAGATTCACTTGGAATGAATAAACCCACATGGTTCAAATACACAGGCACCTTCTATGCAAGGGCCTCAAGAGAGGCGGCAACAATACATTAGAGCAGTGATGCAACTAGCATTCACACACAAAGGCATGGGATTGTGCCACTTGCTATTCAGAACAACAACTTTGAGATCAAGAATAGTCTTATCTCCATGGTCCAGCTAGAGCAACAAATTTTATTTACTACCTATGGAGGATCCCCTTGATCATCTTGATGAATTTGGGAGGTTTTGTTGACTCACAAGGATAAATGGGGTCAGTGAAGATGGTTTAAAGCTGAGATTGTTTCATTTCTCTTTAGGTGACAAAGCCCATCAGTGGGAGAAGCATTTAGCTCAAGGTTCAGTCACTTCATGTGTTGTGCAAGAAGGCCTTTATGGCCAAATTTTTCTCAAACTCAAGAACTGCAAGGCTAAAAATGAGATCTCTGGGTTTGTTCAAAAGAATTATGAATCATTCTGTGAGGCTTGGGAAAGATTCAAGAGTTACCAATCTCAATGCTCTCACCATGGGTTCAGTAATTGGTCTCTCCTTAGTTACTATACACAAGGGAGTCCTTCCTAAGATCTGCATGTTACTTGACATAGCCTATGGTAATTTCAATAACAAAGATATGAATGAAGACTGGGAATTAGTGGAGAATCTTGCACTAGCAGATGGTAACTATGGCAAGATTATTGTGATAGGAACTTGAGAGGTACAACAGATTTTGATGCAGTGAGTAGAAAGGAGATCAAGGCTCTGAATGAGAAGTTGGATAAGCTCTTGATGGTACAGTAAAAGCAAGTTCACTTTGTGAGTGAGTATGAACAAGTTCAAGATGGGAAAGATGATCAGGTTTAAAATGTATGTTTTGTGCTTAATCAAGGTGGTTTCAGCAAGGGGTACAACAATTACAAGCAAACCCAAACCTTTCTTATAGGAGTACCAATGTTGTTAATCCACATGATCAAGTGTAACCGTTTAAACCACAACAGGTGCATAATAAAAGATATGTGCCAAAACAACAATTTTAGGAAAGCTTCCAGCCAGTTCCAACTATACCACCAGAGTACACGCCTCAACAAACTCAACCGCCTCCTGCAAAAGCTCGAAATGTGATGAGAATTCTCCATCATATCCTACAAGGCCAGTCCTTTACTGCAACAGACTTGAACAAGAAGATTGCTTAGATGGACAACAAAATTGACAACTCCTACAATGATCTCAATGCAAGTTTGATACCTTGAATCTCAAGATCAAGTATCATGTGAGTTAGCAAGCATCTTCCTCTATGAATACTAATAGGCAACTACCAGGAAAAGCCATTCAGAATCCCAAGATACACTACCCAGTCTATTACATTGAGGAGTGGAAAAAAGCTCTCTCCACGTGTAGTTCGTGATGGAAAGGGAGTACCAGAAACATGATCAGCTCAAGAAATCCACTCTAAGTGCACAGCTCAACGTGCCACTCGACGTGCAACATTGAGTTGGGTATTCTCCAGCACCAAAACATGTTATTTCAACAGGAAAATAGCCACACTTCATTCTCCCCACCATACAAGTCTCCACTACCTTTTCCTTGGATGGTTCAAGAAGGAGTTAGTTGAGAAGTATAAGGCTCTATTTGATAAGCAGATGAAAGAGATTGAGTTGAAAATGACTATTCTGGATGTTTTCACGCTTATACATCCTTATTAGAGGTTATTGAAGGAGGAAATTAAAGAAAGAACCAAGGAAATAGAAGTTATGACAGTAGAGACTCATGAGTGCAATGCCATCTTACAGAGAAAAGTAGTGCAAGAGAAGCCAGAGGACCTTGGGATATTCAATTTACCATGCTCATTGGGTAATTTAACTTTCAGCAACTGTCTTTGTGATCTAGGAGATTCAATCATCCTAATGCTACTCTATGTTGCTAAGAGGCTAGGTTTCAACAACTACAAGTCATGTAAGCTCTCCTTGATTCTAGCTGACATGTCTATTCGATTGCCTAATCGTTTGTTGGAAAATTTTCCTAATAATATTGGGAATGCAGAGGTGCCTACAGATTTTGTGGTACTTGACATGGATAAGGAGCCATAGGATCCACTACTCCTTAGTAGACCCTTCTTAGCCTTTGCTAGAGCAGTTATTGATGTGAGGAGTAGAACAGTTAAGTTGAACCTTGGGAAGGACCTTAAAATAAAGTTTAACATCAATGATGCAATGAGGAAGTCTACTATTGAAGGACAAAGCTTCTCAGTTGAGAGATTGGATCAGCTGGATGTTAAACCTCTTAAGACACTTGCAGAGAAAGAGCTTCCTCAAATTGTATTGGTCAAGAGTGGTAAAGCTAGAATCACTTCAAAAAGACCCCAATGTGTGATAAGGTTATAGATGGGAAAAGCCTCGAATCTCTGTTTACTTGCAATTAGACTGCACAACGACCACCTAAGAAATTATGCAAGCTACTTAAATTGTATCTTGGGCCTGATATAGTCTTGAAACCCAATGGATTTGTTTATGAAGTAATAGAGTATAGGGTGACGAGCAACACACATCCCAAACCATTTTCTAAAGTCAAACAATTTCTCTTCCCATGATGCACAAATATGAATGGTTAGGACCTTTCAACATCAAAAAGGTTATGCCTTGTGGAGCCATCACTTTGGTTTGTAAGGAAGGAAAAGATCTTCTAGTGAATAGGCAGAAGGGTAAGTTTTACATGGTTTCTGGAACCAATTCAGAGGGGACCTTAATTCCTCTCTCTGAGCCACCCCAAGTCTAATGGAGTGAGAAGTAAAGTTTAGTTACTGAAAACAAGTGTAGGTGGAAAGAAGTCCCACAATATCCTTGTATATATTACTTTAAGTTTTTATTATTTTCTTGTTTTAAAGATTGTATGGTCGCACGAAGGGGTTGTGAGCAGCAGTTGAGTAGGAAACACAGAATTTGCACTAATAAGTGCACAGCTCGACCACTCACATCGAGTTGAGACATCGAGTTGAGCACGTTGAGCTAATTCTCTGCCAAGACACGTCCAGCTCGACCAAAGACATCGAGCTGACACGTTGAGTTGAGCAAGCCCTAAAACAATGAAGCCTTCTACCACCAGATTACACCAAGGACAGTGGGATGCGCCCATTGCCCTCTGCCTTGGTCTTCAATGAGGTACCAACTTCATCCTTCAATTTTATATACCATAGCATCATTTATCTTGTCTTGATGATCTTGGATATTCTTTCGGCTATTGTTCCACAAGGGAATGTGTAATTTACCTTTGGGTGAGAGTTCTAGATGTGTCTAACCATGGTTTCTGTGTTCTTAGTTTCAAATTTTTGCACTTGAGTCTGTAGACATAACATATCATTCAAGGCACAGAAAACCCATAAAAACTTTTAAAAAGTGGAAAAATCATTCCACAAAATAGAGTGTTCATGTAGTTCTCAGTAATATTAGGATTGAGTAAAAAATTTGAAACATCATTCCACTAATTATAGGATTTAGTCTAGAAATTTCATTTAGGAGGGATGCATCTACATTTATAATTTTGGGAATTATCTTGCTTAGGATGAGCAATCTTGTTAGGTTGATAGCTAGTGACCATTGTGAATCCTTTGATCTACGGTTTTTCCCTTTAGAAAGCTGATAGGTGGATCATACGCCTAGGGTACCTATGCTTGTGTTAGTGTCTTGAACGGCCTGATTTGATTCCTTCTAATTGAACTTAAACTTCTGACTTAGGGCCTTGAGATGCATTGAACATTTTCTTTTTTCAGCTTGACTTGGTAAACCAAGTGATGAGCTTTCTTACATTTGAGCCCATTCAATGATAACTCTAGTGAACCGGGAATGTGCGTAAACCGGTACACCTTCATTGCTCATCAAGAATGGAGAAAAAGGACATGAAGCAACCCTCTCATATTTGTGGATCCTTTAATAGACATGAACTAGACATCTGACGATTGTGGATCCTCACAAAAACTGGACATGTGAAAATCTGAATTAAAACAAGAAAAGATAAAGTGCTTAAATGAAATCGTCATGTTATGTTCAGGAAAATTGAATCACATATTCTCTGATTGAGAGTCCGTTTTGAGGACATTATTACTAGAAATAAGGAATCATGTTTGTTTTTTTAGAGACCAGCTTAGGTATAGTAGCACTTTGGGATTGGGTGCTAAGCTTGGGTGTAAGTATTGTGTGGTCTTTCCAAAGAGATAGGGGTTCATATATGGATAACGATTTTTGGTCAAATAAGTTATTTGCTTTTGAGTGAGACATTCACAATTCTTTTCGAACCTCTTCTTAATGCTTACCCTTATCACTTTACTTGAGGGCAAGCAAAGACTAAGTTTGTGGGAGTTAATATGTGTGCATTTCAACTAGTTTTAGTCCATTATTAACTACCAGTTCTACATGATCACATCACTTGTGCATATCACTTGTGCATACCATTAAGAGTCATTTATGTTCATATTTTCATACTTAAGTGTTTTTGCATTAGGTGTGCATATATCTTTGCATTTGGAGTTGCTATCAGGTATAATTTGAACACTTTGGAGACTATTTTGGATAAGGAGTGGAATAACATGGCAAGATGTGGATGGGAGATGCGGATTGGAGTTGAATGGAAGCAGAGAATTGACTCAACAACCGAACTCTATGGTGCACTCAATCAACAAGGTCGTGTCAGGAAACCTAGCTACCCAGCTCAACCTAGGACTTGACCAACGTGATCGAGTTTAGCAGAAAAGGAGCTAGATTTCCAACCAAACTACCTAGCTCGACTTAGGACTCAACCAACATGGTGGAGTTGAGTAAAATAGGAACCATATTTCCAACCAAACTACCCAGCTCGACCTAGGACTCGACCAACGTGCTCAAGTTGAGCATAAATGAGCCAAATTTCCAACCATACTACCTAGCTTGATCTAACACTCAACATGCTTGGTCGAGTTGAACACCTTCAGACCATTTTGCTGACTTTTAAATTTGATTTAATAGGATTTTTTAGAGGGGAGTATAAATAACCCTCATATGACTAATAACCCTTGAATCCACGTTTTTGCCTATTTTGTTCTTGGAGAAAAACCAAAAACTCTCTCTACTTTTATAATCAGATTTCTGGTTTAATATTTAGTATTTGGCTATGAATTCTATCTCATTCTTCTCATCTCATTATGATCTATATGATTATGTTGTTTATTTGATTTTCTGGGTTAATGCATTTTCATGAAATATGAGTAGATCTTCTAGGGTTTTTGAGGAAATGGGTTAGATTAGGATGAATCTTAGGTTTGCTAGGTTGCTTAAGGCTAAAATAGCTTAGATCTCTTCTGATTTAGTATTCTTAATGATGTTTTCATCTTGAGAAAGAAAAATCTGAGTTTAGGTATTTTAGCACCCACAAGGTGTTTAGTGAAATGCTTGACTAAACCATTTTCAGAGATTTTCATGCATAACTCAAAAGATTGACTGTTTAGGGTGTTAATTGACTTTAGCAAGTTGATTCTTCATGTCTGCTTGATTATAAATTGCTAATGAGAGTTAGGTCAGGTTGTACTCTAGCTGAGTTTGTTTGCCATGAGAATGGATTCAATTACTTGTGAATTTGTTATCTAGAGATCACCTCTTATAAGTTTGTTAGGCAACCTAGTAGATCTAAGTGAAGCTCTGACCATTATACACGTTCCTCAACCCTTTAATTCTCATATTGCTCTCTGCTTTTTTATTTGTTTGGTTGTTTGCTAATCTCATTCTGTTTTGCTTATTATCTTGTCTTTTGTTTCATCTTATTTTCATTTCATTGTGTTCAATTTGGTTGATAAAAAATCACCATATCTAATTTACTTGAATTAGATAGGTCTGATCATATCTTGATTTCTCGTGGTTACACCTGATTCGATTGATACTTTGTGTACTCCAGTGACATGATGGTACACTAGGATAATTAATAGTAGAAATTTGTGTATCAGTTTAACACCAAATTTGCTCTAAATTGGGAGTTTTGCTAGAGCCATGCACCATCTCATCATCAATGTGTAGGCTTATGAGGTTTTTCACCATAACCTGATGCTCGATAAAAATACTACTTAAGGAACAATTCCACCAATTCTTCGAATCCATTTATTAATCTTGGTTTAAGGGCTTAGAACCAGTCTAGAGTCACACTTTGGGAGGTTCTCTGAAAAGAAATGAAAGAGATCGAGGTTGCGCTCTTCTGGACGGAGCTAAGCTCTATCCGTTACTATGTGGATGATTTTAAGAAGGCTGTTAGATCGGCATCTCCATAGTATTGAGGGAACTTCAGCTTCTGACGGAGCATTTTCTTGCACACTGGCTATTCTTTGTGAGTACAGGGTGTTGCGAGTTTGATCGATCATGCAGTGGAGTTTTGGGCTAGCAAGGGTTAGTCGACGCACTTATTCCCTCATTTCGTGGCAGTCTGGTCGTGTTTTTCATACTATGTATAGGAGCTTGGTTATCCTGTCAGACTCAGGAATTGGGCTTTGCGCACCTTGGCTTTGCTGAAGTGCACGTCCTTAGGATCCTTGGGCTGCTCGCGACATTCTTCTCTTGGTGGGTCAGGGGTCCATTCAGTTAGTACGTGTCACAGTTCTTCATGGGCTCGCTTCATTCCCTCCATTTGTTCTATGTGCTCTCAACTTTGACTTTCCACCTCTTCGGCGAGGTTCTGACTCCTTTGTTTGCTTTGCTTTGCTGGTTCTGCTACTTGCGCTAGCATGTTTCAAACTTCCATCATGGTGTTGTTTTGTCCTGGGACTGGTTCGACTGGTGGCAACTCTTGAATGTTCTCCTTGGTCACCTGTTCTTTGGTCACCAATTCGGGTATCTCATTGGGGTTTGCCATTGTTGCATCATTGACGTTGTCCGTTCATGTCTGTCTGACATGAACCGTCATTGCTGCTTGCTGACTTCTAGTCACCATCTTTTTAGCTAGTTACTTGTTACAAGAAAAACTTTCGGCCTCATGGTGGGTGCTAAATTATTAATGCGAAAAATTAACAACTAAAATAAACAAGCTTTATTAGAAGATTCAACAAATAAAATGACACTTTATTTGCTGAGGGTTGAGCTAATTCTCGATACAAGCCTAGCTATTCTATTCTAAGCGCATTTGTTATGATTGTCAGATGCCTTTTGATTAAATATTCCTCTATCTTTATAATCATTTCTTCTTTAGGGATTTCTGTGTCGTCTTTTCTACTCATTTTTTCTTTAGGGCTTCCTATGTTGTCTTTTCTTTTCTTCTCACCCCTGATTGAGCTGGATTTGATTGCATAGTTATGATGTCGAATATTCTTTCAGATTTGCAAGGATGGCTTTCCTTTTTCGTTAACGTACTGATTCTGTCCGCAAATTTATCCCTTCTTGATTTGTGGGCTGGCGAGTTGGCCTAGATCTATCAAGACCCCCGTTAACAGTGTCCAAAGATTGGAAGTAGTATGCCATGAGTGGTTCCTCTTGTGATGTGTCAAAACCTTGATGACTAGAATTTGGAGAAATGATGGAAAAAAAAATTATGTTTAGTTTCAAACAGTTATATATTTCTTTTTAGTCAATGTACTCTTAATTTTTTATGTGTATTATATAGAGACTATAACACAGAATATGAAGAAAGAGAAAATGAATTTTTTGTAAAGTTTATACTTTTGATCATAAATCTTTTCAACCAGTTTTAGATAAGTACAAAATAATATATTAAATAAGATCTGTTGTCATGCCAATATGACTAGATATTTTTTTTAATTTAGTAGGCTATAATATTAGGTTCGGGCATCACTGATTAATCTCTAGCATCTACCAGACATGTCTTTATTATAATCTCTCAAATCCACAAACTGTATGTGAATGGAATCAAACCAGTACAATTCATAAACAACACACACATATATATACACACAGAATCACATAAGAAAATCTTTTATATGTAATTGTAACTAAGAAAACAAAGTCTTTAAAGTATTTTGTTTTACTTGCAAAAAAGAAGTATTTTGTTTAGAAAACCAAATATTAAGAAGAGAAAGAAGAGATGGCAATGAAAATGGAGTTCATCAACGAAGAAGTGATCAAACCATTTTCAGTTTTTCACCAACACCTAATCATCTCATAACTTTTCATCTTTCTCTCTTTGATCAATTTCTTCCACCAACTTACCAAACCGTTGTTTTGTTTTACAAATATGAATCTGAGATTGATCAAACAAACCCAAAAGAGGAGAACAAAAGAAGTAATGTGATCAAGAGGCTCAAGAACTCTCTCTCACACATTCTTACCCGTTTTTATCCTCTCGCAGGACGGATCCAAGGTGTCTCTGTTGATTGCAGCGACGAAGGAGTTTTATTTACTGAGGCACGAGCCGATGTTCATCTCGCTGATGTCCTAAGTAATCCAAGTTCTGATTTGCTTCACCAATTAATACTTCCTTCCCAAGTCTCCGATCCACGTACTATACTCTAAACTTTTATATATGCATATACGCAGCAATATATTATTAGGGAGAATTGCAAAAATGCCTTTCAAAGGAGGACATTTTTATCAATGCCTTCATTTTTTGGACATTTTCAAAAAATGTCTCTCATTATGGAAAAATGACCAAAATACCCTTATATAATTATTTTTTATATTTTTACAAACTTTTTTCCAAACAAATAAAATTTTCCGCCAAAAAAAAGTTACAGCCAAATTTTTTTCCGCTTTACGAAAAAATTTTCATGCCAAAAAAATATATAAGGGAGTTTATAAAAAAATTTATAAAAGAGCTTATAAAATTTATAAGGCTTTATAAGAGAGCTTATAAAATTTATAAGGTTTTATAAGAGACCTTATAAAATTTATAAGGTTTTATGATAGGGCTTATATAATTTATAAGGCTTTATAAGATAGCTTATAAAATTTATAAGGCTATAAGATAGCTTATAAAATTTATAAGGTGTTTCTAAAAAAGTTATAAGGTGCTTATAAAAATTTATAAGGTATTTACAAAAATTTATAAGAGGGCTTATAAAAATTTATAAGGATTTATAAGAGACCTTAGAAAATTTACAAGGCTTTTTAATAGAGATTATAAAATTTATAATGTTTATAAGAGCTTTTATAAAATTTATAAGGTATTTATAAAAAATTTATAAGGTGTTTATCAAAATTTATAAGGATTTATAAGAGAGCTTATAAAATTTATAAGGTGTTTATAAAAATTTATAAAGCATTTATAAAAACTTATAAGGTGTTTATTAAAAGTTTGTAAAGGTTTATAAGCGCATTTATAAAAAAAGTGTGGCGGAAAATTTTTTTTTCTGGCGGTAACATTTTTTTTTCCGTAAATATTTTTTTGTTGAAATTCCATTAAAAAAAATTTTGCAGGAAAATTTTTTTTTTGTCGGGAAATTTTCTTTTTTTTGGTAAGAAAATTTATAACAATTCTTTTGAGGGTATTTTTGTCATTTTTTATTAATGAGAGCCATTTTTGAAAAGTTAAATGTCATGTACACCAAAAAAACATTTCTCAAAATTTCTCATATTATTATTAATTTTAAGACTATTTCTCGATAAAACAGATGTCCGTTGAGAATTTTTGACCCCGCCATAGAAAATCATCGAGAAATTTGTTGTTGTTATAGAAGAAAATATTTTGCTATAGTGAATTTAGTTAGAGTTTCTTTGTAAATCTTGTAAACCAAAATACAAACTCAAACAGAAATAAACTTATTTATGTCATTTTCATTTCAAAAGAATATTATACACAAAAAAACAATGAGAGAAAATTAAATGTTTGAATCTTCTACACGTATACAACGGTCAAATATAAATTCAAAAAACTAAAATTTAAATATCTAATTGTGCCGAATTTTTTTTAAGTACGGTGGTTTAGATGATTGAATTAAAAAATATGACATTAAAGATTTGACTGTTGCATCACGTACATGTGAAAAGATTAATAGAGATTTAGGGACTGAACGCCGGACTATGAATAATTTTTACGATCCAAATGTTGAATATATATATATATGTATATATCAAAACCTAGCAGAGCTAGCTATTCATTTACGATGTAAATTAAATATTTGATAGGTACGTGGCCGCTTTTACGGGTTAAGGTCAGTTTCTTTAGAAACAAAGAATTTGCGGTTGCGATTGGTGTTTCTCACAAAATTTGTGACACTACTTCCTTGGGGACGTTTGTTTGCGACTGGACCAACGCCGCAAAAGGGCACGTTTTGGCGGTTACTCCCGATTTTGAATCGCAGAATTTTTGCCCTCCTGGTGATATTTCTATCAATTTCCCACCGACTTTGGAACGAACGAACACACTGACTAAGAGATTCGTCTTTGGTCCTGCCACAATTAAAGAACTGAAAAGCTCAGCTTCAAGCAAACTTGTGCCACACGCTACTCGTAACGAAGCCACTACAGCGCTTCTCTTCAGATGTATGATGAAGGCAGCTCGATCAAAAGTGGACGCAGTTATAACGCAAACTATGGACTTACGGGCTAGGGTTCCCTCTACTTTTTGTCGGGCAAGTCAATAGGTAACTTCTTCTATCTACCTATTTTAAAAGAGAACACAGAGAAGGAAATTGAAATCCAAGAAATGGTTTTCAAGCTGAGGAATACTACGAAGGAACTCGATGAACTGATCAAAGAAGATTCAGATGATCAGGTGGGCGAGAGACTAATGAGTGAGATGCTAAGTTCGTTGTATGAGATGAGTCCTGAAACAGTGACATATGTAGTGACTAGCTGGTGTAGAATGCCCTTTTATGAAGCTGATTTCGGTTTCGGAACTCCGGTTTGGATCGCTCCTGATTCTATTGGCAAGACACAAGTCGTGTTGGTTGACGCAAATGATGGTGAAGGTATTGAAGCATGGATTACATTACCTAAAGAAGACATGATTGCTTTCGAACATGACGAGGACTTGCTCGCTTTTGCATCCACCTAAGCGTCACATTTATGTTTCTACAATATCAAAAGCTGTTTAAAGAAAAGTGATTATGGAAAATAAGATGATATATGAGTATGTTGTGTACCTCATTATATTGCTGTGTCCAATGTCCGTTTTGTAATTAAAGATTTGTTGTATTAATGTTCTTATCTTTAATTTATATTTCCTTTGTTTCTTTAAATTGTAATGCCCCGTAAGTGATATTTTTTTTGTTTCGTTTTTAATTCTTAACTAATAATTAACATTTTATTATATATATGTTATGTTTTGTAACCATTTGTATTGTGCAATTTGTTTGATCATGTTTGAATTGTATTTAGGTCAATATTAAATGACCCAAATAACACATGGCGTGTTCGAGAAATACCAGATAGGAGGTCCAGTTTAAAGGAATTTTGTTATAAGCAATAATTTTCTAAAGAATGGGTCGGAACTTCAATGCTCAATTTGTGCATAGTAACCCACAAACTTGAAACCATGCAACTCAAAGCATTCAAAAATCAATTGAAAGATTGCTTCAAGCCACAGATCTTACTCTTGGGCTTAGATCTCCAAGAATTTGGTTCATTTTTGTTCCATAAACATACGCATTTGCAGTTTGGATTCAGGTTCATGGAACTGTTTTCTTTGCAGAGCTTCACAGAAGATTGGTACAGCATCAACAGTCCTGACTTGTTCATATCGGTTTCTGTTGCATTGACTGGTTTGTTGTCGGGAATAATAGCTCTCTAATTTGTCCCTCTGCGTTGTCTTCTGATGTTGCCTGCAAGAGTTTTGATTGGCATGATATGTTACTATAACGTCAATTATTTTGTTAGCATGATTTGTTAATATCATGAATCAGGAACAAGAATTCAGAAGATTCAAAGAAAAGGACAGTGTACCCTTGTCAAGAATGCAAACCGCAATGACTCAATTTTTGCTCCTGCACAAAGCCTGAGGTCAAACCCCAGGGAATCTATCCCAATCAGCTTCACTTCCTGGAACCAAGCAAATACATGAATTATGGAAAGATCATACAATCGTGTACACAGCCAGAACCTACAGAAATCTTCTTGTTGAAAATTCAAGTTTGTAAACTAGAGCTTGTAGAGTTATGTTGCAGCTAAATACCTCGGCTTGGATACCATTATGTCTCCAACACAGAGATTTAAGGGCTTCAGTTAGTTTATTCCCAGATTCTTCTAAACGGCTTATAATTCCAGCTGACCCATGAGCAACAGCATCAGGTTGTGCTTTTCTGACATCTTCCACTTCAACTTCAGTCTGTTCCCAAAAAGTGAAGCATAAGCTTGCGACAAAAAAGAAGAGTCTAGATAAAAAGTGAAAAACGAGAACCATCAATCATGACATAAGGAAGAAAAAGCTTGAATATTAATTCTTTTCCAGATATGCACACAATGGTTAAGATAGAAAAGAGAAATATTTCGCATGCACATGGATACATTTATATAAGAAGATGGAGAAGATTGATTGCAGACCTGATCCCCTTGTGCAGTAATAAGCTGAATTCTTATCATCTCCAGCTTGTAAAACGCCACCACATTTCTTGGTTTTTCAACCTCCGACGAATCTATCTCAGATTCCTCACCACTTACTTTATTATTGTCTTCAAGCTTCTCCTCTTTGTTTTCTGCATCCTTGTCTCTGTTAGTACTTGACAAATTCCTATCAGCAAGCTTCTTTTGGATATCTGAATAATCTTCCACTAAAATATGACTTAAAAGTCCTTGGATAGCAAGGCCAGCAGAAGGCTGATCCATCCAATCTACAGGATCATTTGAAGCAACCTAAATTCGACATATACATAAAGTTTGTAATGATCTTGCATATCATTCTATGTAAAATGACAACACATCCAGAATATGAAGCTAAAAGTTACCTCTGTCATTCTCTTTGCAAAAAACATGGGATGACAACTCCTCATTGTATCCAAATTTGCCCAGTCTCCCAGTGATTCATCAGAATCAGAACCCTCATCATCATCCTCATCATCATCTTCGCCTTCATCTTCATCCTCTAGAACAGCAACCCATTCCTGAAGTCAAGAATAAGATTACTAGTGAAGAATGCTAAGACATGGAAAAAGTGTCGTCTGATAGATTTTTTCTTAGTGACACAATATAAAAACTGAAATAAATTAGCTAAACCTCTTCATCTTCGTCTTCTCCTGTATCCCCATCTTCATTACTGTCATCTTCTCCTTCACTGTCATCATCTTCAGTTTCAAAGTCACTATCTGTTAGACCCATCAGCTCCATTTCCTTGATCATCTCCATTGTATCAAAACCTACTATTACTTGCTGCAATTCATCCATGCAAAAACCACACAGAGCAGTATAATCAGTTATAATCAACTAATCAAGATAAACATAGTAAAACTAGATGGCTGCTTATTGCTGCATGCGTGTGTGCTTAGACTTAGAAATAATGGTAGACTGACATATATATAAATGTCACAAGATAGCTGCTTTAGCTACCGTATCAAAAAAAGAAGAGACCTTTCCTCCTTCAGAGCTAGGATTCTAAACGCTTGGAGCTTTCACCATTTGGCTAAAGTTTCTGAGATACATATAATGTAATTTGAATATGCGTGTCTTGTGTAACATACCACATAATTATTTTCAGATGTAACAGACTGCATGACGTCCTCATCCTCCTTTACTTGAAAGTATAGATCTGCAGAGCATTAGGGTAATCTAACATAAGTTTGATGGTGTTAGGTAGATTATATAATGACAGGGAATTAAGGATGATGAAGTTTTCTCTTACTTCCATTCTGATCTGTTATATAAGGTATATCTGGCCAAAGAATATTTTCATGAACCCCATCACCAATCGAACCTGTAAGCATCAGGGTTCCTTTATTGTTCGCCTGAACATGACACACTACGGGAGATGTTAGATGCACAAAACGAATCCTGGAAAAAGGTTAAACGACAGTAAAACTGAAAAAGGAGCAACATATATCCATGTAAAAAATTTATGCTGTGCAGACTTTCATAGGCTTTGTCTAGGTACAATTCATTTCTCAATATCCGAGGATCCTAAAGAGGACTATTAAAGAATTGTCCTATTCTCAATATAAGTGGACTATAGAATACTGGTAGATGAATATCAAAGCAACCCACAATAGAAGCAAGCAGTACTACTGAGCGCAACTAACATGTAACTGCAACAATGCATGTAACATTAAGGCATTGGTTTAACATGGCAAAAAGGTAATTTATGGTGATTGAAAGACGAAATATAACACCTCAATGATGGTTCTAGTAGTTTCTGCAGGTGAAAGCCTGAAATCTCTATCATTCTGTGGCAACGAGGCTCTGATTTCTTCTGAAGGATGATACCTTGACTTCCCACTTTGGTTTTCTGGATCCGAAGCTGAATCTAAGTACTCGGCTGTGGCTTGAGTACGATTCTTCCGCAGGTCTTTTCTTGTTAAATAGTCACTATTGTACTTCAAAAACCCACTCCTAGAAAAGTGCATATATTAATGTGAGAATTTAAGTATATGAAGAAACCAAAATATTCAAAATCTCTAATATCCAAACAAAAATTTAAAAGAATCGATATTTGAAATGGTTGCAAGGTTCATAAAAGAAGTATCTAACTTAGTGCTCAATATAATCAAGAAGAACCCACTTTACGTACATACACTAAATGTATTGAATATCTAGACTCTACCTTCTTGATGGAACTTAAACTCACACTACAAAGAAGTACTCGATTGAAGTATTCAACAATACTCATTTTGTAAGCAAAAGGCGTATAAACTGTTTTACAATTTCTAATGACGGAACAAATTAAATCTGTCAGTACCCATCAAAATGGTTGAGACGTTGAGACTGAAAAACACGACGAGACGCATAATGGAAGCAGCTTCTTCCTTCCTCCGTGCTCGGTACAGGACGATACTCTACAAGTGCATTCATTCAGTTAATGTCAGGAAAATGAAAAGAGGAAATTAATTAACAATAGAACTGATTGTTAGTTTTGAGAAAAGAAAAACCATGAAGAAAGAGAAAGAGAGCAATAGTATTACGGAGTATCGCCGTCGACGAGCAGAATCCGGTGGAGAGACGGACGGCCATAACCGACTCAATCATCGGTTGCAGTATTATCTCTCAACCTTCGCTCTCTGTCTCTGAGCTCAGAAGCTGGAGAAAGATGTGCAGATTAGGCTATCTATTTGGTGAACTTTTCTAACCAGTCATGACGTGTCATCTTCTCATTGGTTGTAAACCAAGAAGATATTATAATCGCCGTTCCAGAAAGCAGTACACTCTCGCTATAATCAAAACGATGCGTTTTGTTTTGTTATGTTTGACATTAAAATTTCACCAATAGTCACCACATGAGCAAACACCAAACCGGAACACATGAAATCTATTAGTGTCTCTGATGATGACCTCACGAGAAGTTATCTGTGAGATAAGCTTAGCCGCAACATGACAATCTCCACAAATCCTGAGATTCTTTGTTATTCTAATGACATGACTGTCTTCTTCTGTGTTCATCAGAGCAAACACAATGGCTAATTTTTCACTGTGAACAGCTAAATGTGTCTCCTTATCTTCTTCTTCCACATCATGGAGCGCAGATTCTGAATCGGGAACATACCCTAACTCTTTCATTTTCCTTACAAGAACATCTAACTTTTCGTAGATCTCATCGGATTGAGGGTGTGACCTGTCGCCTACTAAGAATGTATGAATTTCGCCATTGACCTCAACATTGCTTGCTCCTGGATTCTTCTTTAACCCTTTAATCTTCATTATGTGTCTAATGTTAGTCACTTCTTCCCATCTTCCAGCCTTTGCGTATATGTTAGAGAGCAATACGTAGTACCCCGATTGCTCAGGTGCTAACTGGAAAAGCTTATCAGCTGCGAGTAGACCAATTTCTGTATCGGAATGCACCCGACAAGCTCCTAATAATGCTCCCCAAACTCTCTCATTCGGTTCCATCGTCATATCTTGTATGAATTTATAAGCTTGTTTCACTTTTCCAGCTCGGCTAAAAAGATCCACCATACAGGCAAAGTGCTCTAACCTAGGAGTGATCTTGTAATGATCTGTCATGAGTTTGAAATAACTACGACCTTCATCTAGTAGCCCAGCATGGCTACAAGCAGCGAGCGTTGCCACAAACGCAATTGAATCAGGTACAAGACCCGAATCTTGCATTTTTGAAAACAAGGCCACGGCGTCACGGCCTCTTCCGCTGACTCCATAAGCCGATATCATAGCTGTCCAAGACACAATGTCACGGGACTTCATGTTCTCAAACACATCTCTTGCTCCATCTAGACTTCCGCATTTCGCATACATATCAATCAATGCATTCTCTAACAACATATTCGGTATCAGCTTCTTCCTCTCGATATATTCATGGATTTTCTTACCAAGAGACAGAGCAGAAGTATCTCCACAAGCAGGCAATACGCTTGTGATTGAGACTGCATCAGGTTCGAATCCATCAGCCTGCATTCGGGAATACAATGATACCGCTTCAACAGGCATCGCATTTTTCATATACACACCAATCATTACGTTCCATGAAATCAAACTCCTTTTCTCCATTTTCCAAAACATATCTCTAACATACATAACATTTTTCGTTGTTGTGTTGGTCACTGCTGGTAATAGACTAGCCATTGTGCCAGCATCGTGGCTTAACTTTACGGACTCCATTTCCTTACAAACCTCCAAAGCATCATCAAATCTTTGATTTTGCGCATATCCAGTAACTAAAGAGTTCCAAGAGACCACATCTCTCCTTGTCATCTCATCAAGTACAATCCTTGCTTCAGCTAAAAATCCACACTTTCCATACATAGAAATTAAACCATTCCCAACGAAAATAGTCGAAGAGAGCCCAACTTTTGTAGCGAACCCGTGAATTTTCTTACCAACGACAATATTTGCAGAGCAAGAACAGGCCTTTAGAACACACGGGAAAGTGTAATGATCGGGTTTAACATTACAGCCATACATCGTCCCAAACACTTGAATACCTTCACGATAAAACCCGTTATTCACATAGCTTCTAATCATGACATTTATAATGATAACGTTTCTTTCAGGAATTTCTTCGAACACCTTGCGTGCTGAAGCTACATCTTTTAGAACAGCATAAGCACGCATAAGTTTAATGCCTAAGGAAGAATTGCAGCGTAGATCTTCCAGAAATATTCTGGAGTGGACTGTTCTAAGTTTTTTATGATCTGGGTAAGTGTCAAGTACCTGACCAAGCAGGAAAGCTGTCTCCTGTGTTGATTTCTGATCGAATTCCTGTTTAGGTGTGGACGAAGTAAATTGTCGTTTCTGAAAGAATTCCCGAGAATGGAAGAGACGGAGATCGACATTGATGCGTTTCATGAGCTTGGAAATCGAACCTCCTAACCATCATTAGCTATGTATAGCGAGACTGGCGAGAGCAAAATAGCAACGGTATAAAAAGGTTGAACCGTCAAATGTAATTAAACCGTATTAGACCCGTCTCACATGGCCAATTGGATTTTGTCAAGAAATCAGGCTTGTTGATTGGATCAATTGCTTAAAAGCTCTCGGTTGCGGAAAGTTGAGCATAACTACTCCTCTAAATTTAGAATGTGGTTGATTACCCTTATATCCTGAATTTTGAAGTTATTTACGTGACCCAACCGTTGTTTTGGGGCCCAAACCTGTTTTTTTATACAATTCGGATTCAGTTATACAAACCGGAAGAAAACCAATATATGTAATCGGTAACCAAGTAAACCAAAAAAGTTTTGAATTTGACTGCTTGGTTTATTAAACTTTTTACACAGAATCTTCATTTGTTAACCCTAATTCCAAATTACCTGAGGAAAAAATATCTCGACGGCGGGGACGAAATCGATATCGGAATTACATCGGTGGGAGACAGAGAATCGCTACATCCATGTCTAGAACAAAGAACGTGGCAAGGTGGAGGGGAAGTGGACCTAGAATAGTTGTCGAAATTGCTCCAGTTAAGTTGGATCCTCCTCCCAAAGACCCTGTGATAGTAGAAGAAGAAGAAGAAGATGATGCTGAAGAAGTAGTGGAAGAAGCAGAATCAGAAGGAGGAGAAGAGTTAGAAGGAGAAGGAGAAGCGACAGAGGAAGAGGAAGAAAAAGAGATCGAAGAAGAAGAAGAAGAAACTCATCGGACCGCTCAAGAAGAAGAAGAAACCCATCCGACCGCTCGAGAAGAGGAAGAAACAGAAACGGTAAGACTCCAATCCTTCCCAATAGGCCTCAATTTTGAATTTGGTGTGTTCGATTTCTGTCATACCCTTGTTAAAAAAAGAAATTGATTCGATTCTGGGATTTTGTTGCATATGGTTGTATATATTTGGTAAATTTTCGTTGATAAGATAATTTGAAGATGTTTGTAGACCGAGACCATAGCTTTGATTCATTAGGTAACGTTTGTTCCTATTGTCTTTGTTTAGCTAATGTTGTCGTTGTTGTTGATCTATTAACCAATAAGTATTGTATACTTAAATTGTGTTGATATGTTGGTTATATATTTGGGAATATATATTAGCTCATTGTCTTAGTGTTAGAAAATTATGGCATCTGGTTTTTGGAATTACCCTGAGTTGATTGTTTGAATTATGAGAATTATCTAAGAGTTTTGGTTGACTCAGTTATGGTAATTGGTATTAAATTTGTTGCTTGTAAGTTTTCTTTGTTGAATACATGATTCAGATGATAGTGGAACAGAAGTGATTCCACCTACGGAGATGTATCTTCCTAGAACGGAGTACACAAAGAATATTAAAATCGCAACAAGGTGCTACATTGCGAAGACGGTGGAAAATATTGAGAATTTGCTTGACACGCATGAGAAAGAGTGGTTTTATGAGCATCCTCATTTCTCGTACTTTTTTCATATGCCTAGGGACCAAAACCACCTAACACTAGGTATGTGGATGTTTATGTTGTGTTTGGTTCAATCCGAGAAGACGAAAGCAGTGTGTTTCATTGTTAAGGGTGTGCTAATCCGGTACTCTTTGAGAGAGCATGCTTTGCTATACGGTCTCCATTGCCATGATTTTCCCAACAAATACAAAGAGATTGGGAATTTCAAGTTTGTGGAAAAGTACTTTAAGAAAGGTAAAGTGACTCAAGAAGCAATCGAGAAGAAGTTCATGTGTATGAGGACCTACTCCAGGGACAGGTTGAAGATGGCGGTTCTCTATTTCCTCTCTTCTATTTTCAAAGGTAATGCAAAGAGAGGAGTTCAAGCAGCCTCAGTTGACCCACTCATTAGGCGGATAATCACTAATCTTGAAGATTATGTTTCATTCCCTTGGGGAAGATTGTCTTTCTATGATAATCTGAATGAAATTAAGAGGATGATGGGGCTCATCAACAAAGTTGCCAATCCTCATGCAAATGTTTCTGGCTTTGTTGTTCCCTTAGAAGTATTTTATAACTTATTTTGAAATGTTTACTTTTTGTTTTAATTATAGTAAGTGACATTATATTATGGTTATTGTGGTGAAGCTTCTCGCGTTTGAAGCAATACCAAAATTGATGGAGTTCCGGGTGAGTGTTAAAGATGCCCGAGGTGAGTGCCCAAGAATGTGCAAGTCTAAGTTCAGAAGGTGTGGTTGGAGAGGTTTCAGAATTCAAGAAATAAATAAATCACTAGATGACGCTGATGTTAAGGTTAGTTCGTTGGCTGTAAGAATTTTTTGTGTTTTTTGTTGAACTAGTTGGTAAACTTGTTGTTGTACTTGTTGGTTGTTTGTGTGTTGAACTTGTTGTTGTTTGTGTGTTACTAAACAGAGGATTCAAAGCATCTTGAAAGCAACCCAAAATGAGAAAGAATTGATCTCTGAGATTCCGGAGGAAGAGGATGCGGCTGACTCTATGGTTGATGGCTGGATAAGGCGATTGGTTCATTTTGGTAAGAGAGTGTACTTCAAACAGTCACACCAAGAAGATGTAGAGGACCGACAGTGGAAAGGAGGTGAGACCTCTGAAGCTCGGAAGGCGAAAGAGCATATTGTAGGTGGCTTTCAAGATCTTAAGGAGATGATGGTGAAATAGCTCAAGCAAGTACACGAAAGCCTTGATATTATGAATGGTAGAATAAATGACGTGGAGGTGCTTGTAAAGGGAAAGGGCAAAGAGATTCCAGAGCATTGTGATGGTGCTGGTACTAGAAGTGAAGCTAAAGAAAGATTCGAAGAAGGAGTCGAAAACATGATGGTAATATTTGGAGAAGGGAAAAGTCAAGCTAAATGTCCTAAGGCAACAAAGAAGAAGAATAACAACTCTCATATTGAGCCACCATTTGCATATTTTGAACCAAGGGTTACAAGACTGTCAAAGAAGAGACAAGCCTATTAGAGTAAAGGGTGAGTCCTCAGTTTGTGAAACCGGTCATTTTGTAGTTTGCCCAACCGGTTAAGTAGTACATTTTAGACTTATTCATATTGATAGCTTAAACCTTTTCGAGTAAATTTTATTTTGGTTTAGTAATTCGATTAAATATGATTTTGGTTTAGTATTCGATTAAACTGGATTTTGGTTAAGTAATTCGATTAAATATGATTTTGGTTAAGTAATTCGAATAAATTTGATTTTGGTTTAGTGATTCGATTAAATTGGATTTTGGTTAAGTAATTCGATTAAATATGATTTTGGTGAAGTAATTCAATTAAATTGTATTTTGGTTTAGTAATTCGATTAAATTTGATTTTTGTTAAGTGATTCGAATAAATTTGATTAAATTTGATTTTGAGTAGTGGACGCACAAAACCACGAGGTGTTAAATATTTAACAGAAAATGGTGAAGCGTTGAATACTTGACACAGAAAACAACAAAGCGTTAGATATTTAACACCCACAAGAGTTTTGTTCGGTTTATGAGAATGGTGTCGTTCTTGTTTTGGGGAAAATGGGACGAAAAACAAAATTAGGGTTCTTCATCATCGGCGACAAAATTGCAGAGTGCAATAGAGGGGGAAAGTATTCAAGGAATTCCAACAAGATGTCGATGTGGGGAGTTGGTAATTTTGATGATGTCTTCAACAGCTAAAAATCCCGGAAGAATGTTCTACAGTTGCCCGCAAGGTTTTGAAGGAGTAAGTTTTCTCATTGTTGTTAAGTTCTTTAGTGTTTTTGTTGTAATCTGATGGCAATGTGAAAACAGAGTCGAAGGAGCCATTGCTTTAAGCGGGCGGATCACTCTATCCTGGAAGAGGTTACGGATCTTATTGAGAAAGTTGGAAACATTGAAGCTGATGTAATGGAGCTACAGAAGAGTATGAATACTTGCATTGATGAGGTTGATAGAGTTGGAGATGAGTATCGTGCATCTGTAAAAGATATTAAGAAGATATTAACTGATTGCAACATGGAGATCAAGAGTTTAAAGAACATTGTTGTAGTTGTTTGGGTTTTTTTTCCTTCTATATGTTCTTGTCTAGAAGGTGCTTAGTTCTCAACCTATGTAAAATATCAAAACAGTTTGTGGTGTATTTTTTTGTGAAGAAGAAGAATGTTTGTAAAACAATTCACTGGTCAGCTACAACAACAACAACCCAACAACAACATTACGAAACTGAAATACAACATCTTAAGAAAATACATAAGTCCATTATAACAACTATTTCAAGAACCTTGCAATGACATTTTTCAGCTTCTCAATCTCTTTGTCTAGATTTCGGATCTGTTGCTTGCTTTCAAAGATTTCTTTTGCTTGATAGTTTGTTGTGTGTTTCAAGCTTTCTACCTCGTCTTCCATAGAGGTCCCAAGGTGTGCGTCGGTGAAGTCCATCATTCTACAAAACAATAAGTGGATTTTAAGTTCAAATTACCAAAACAATCAAAGTGTTCTTGTTATGGATTTTGTTCATACCTTAAACTCCTCACACATGAACCAAATCTTATGGATTTCTTGTGTAGTCTCTTGCTTGATCTTTCCACCACAAGGACATTGAGTAGGTATACCATGATTACTATCAGCAATCCAATCTTTCTATTTTTCCAAACGTACAACTTCCCGATCCTCCCTTTCATTCGGATCGAACAAGCTATCAGTCATGCTTGGATTGTTTATGGTGGATTTGTGAGTGAACTGAAAGTTTTTGTTGGAACTTTGTTGTAGATTTAAAGAGAAATCATTTGGGTTGGAGATTCAAAAAAAATTCAAGTTTGGAGGGAATCCGATTGGAGGGAAAAGTAAAAAAATTTGAAATTTTAGAAAAGGAAATTTGAAAGTGGAATGAATTAGTTGATAAAACTTCATCGAAATTTTTTGGTAATGTACTCAATCTACCAACTAAAGCTTCAGCAAAATTTTCAGAAGGAAATTTCAAAAAATTTGGTGAATTGAAGTACATCGAAATTTTTTAAATTTTGAAATATTGATGCTGAGTTATACTAGTTAAGTAGTTAGGAATAATTACACATAATTATACTTTTGCTATTTTAGGTAAATTGTTAGTTAACCCTATCATTAAATAATCATAATTAGTTGAGCCAATGAAATTGTTGTATAATTTGTATTTGTAATGTGATTACAAGCCCTAATTTTATAATGTTCAATTATATACTAGATTCCACCAATATTTGTTTCCATATTATAGTAAGTAGTCACAAAATGTTTACATATTATCATGCTCTCATCCTCTCATAACTCAAAAATATTTTTTGAATCATAATATGGCTTACATTGTTGTAGTAGTTATTAGATTAGCATATAATGACGTAATCTAGTTGCAATTTGTGTGATCATACACACTAATTATCATAATTTTAACAAATCAATAAAACCGATTTTTTTAACAAATCAATATAATTGGTTTGTGTAATATGAAATTTCTGAAAAATCAATAAAATCAGTTATAAAAAACCAAAAATAAAATCGCTGTCCTTTTATCACATGTCTAATTTGACTTAAAACTGACACAGACTATCTTGGCACACTGACTTGCACTTACACCAAACTAACAAAGACAGACCCACATGTCTAATTTGACAGAAACAGAGGAGACCGAGATGAGAAGCGAAGCATGTGAAAGAATGTTAATTTTGTTGGCTAACCTCTCACATGTCTCATAATGGGCCTTGTGTAAAAGAAGCCCAATAAATTCTAAAGCAAATACAACACAATCAATATCGAAATTATATGTCTTTATGTCATAACATATTTGTAAACATGTCCCAAATAGAAGTCATAACCACCGCACTAGAATTATGCCTTATATCTTACGTACTAAAATTAAAGAACATACGACATACACTACAACAAACATGAACTCCATGCAACATAACCAACGCCAACTCCATGCAACATAACCAATGCTAACTTTATGCAACATATGAGACCTGATTGAAAATAAAGTCATATAAAAACTATATGTCTTATGTAGTAGAATCAACACCAAAGCGTAAAAAATTCAAACCTGAATGAAACATCAACACCAATAAATCTTCACGCTTGCGATCCTGTGTTGCTACTATTAAAACACTTCTCCAAATTTAGACCGGGCACTGACCTATTACTTATTTTTCTACGACGCTCACCGATCGATGGAAACTGTTTTTCTTGAACACGTCCTTTCTTTTTCACAATATGAGACGGTAAGACACAGTTCGCTAGAACTTCATCCGGAATATCTAACCATCAAGACATGTGTGGGACCAGAAATATCGTCCGATTATACGCCAAAGTCTATTGATCAAGATGAAAGTACTCTGAGCATAGCTCATGCATATGTAAATATTCTATCTTGTACGGACTACAATTGTACATGAAAAAAGCGGCTATTGCATGGACGCAAGGGTACTTGTCAAGATCAAAACATTTTCCATCACAGGTATTGTTCCTTGGATTCACAAAGTAACCCCTACAATCTGATCTAAGAACATTGTACTCACGCATGTACAAATTAAGCCCACTAACGGTCAAACGTTTTGCCTCAATGTATCTACAATGTATTATATTCTCCACATGAGGAACTAACTTCCGTGAGTTCAATGTTCCAATGTAGTTGCAGTGTTTGTTAAACCACTCCCCCATTTTTTCAATGACAGTATCAATCAAGAGTAGTAATGAATACTTCTTCACCTCTCTAAAAACATTATTCAATGATTCTGCACTATTCGTCATTGCTATTTTTACCTTGTTCCTGGAAAGTAACAACAAGCCCATTTTTCCAAGCCAACACTAATGCCCAAATATACTGCAACTTTAGGAAACCTATCTCTAAATTCTGCAAATTGTGGCAAAAAATCCTCCTTAGTATAAATCTGAGCCAACTCCCTGAATTTTTCTGCAACAAAATCTTTGTACACATTTGGAACATATTGTCTCACGTTTTGGGATAAATGAAAGATACAATATCCATGCCATGCACTCGGATAAACCTCCGCATTTGCCTTGACGAGGCTTGGATTTCTGTCACTAAGAAAAACCAATTCCGAATCATCCTCTATGACAGTTTTTAGAGTAGTGAAAAACCAATTCCAACTCAAATCTTTTTCACCGTCGACAACACCAAAGGCGATCGGGTAATGATGCTGATTCGGATCCTGAGCAGTGGCAATAATAATACAACCCTTATATACTGTTTTTAGGAAAGTTTCATCCACACTAATCACTTTCCTCATGTTCTTAAACCCCCCCAATACAAGCTCCCAATGCAATGAATAAATACTTGAACCGTTTCTCGTCATCCACAACCAAGCTTGTTACAGTGTTAATATTTGCTTTCTTCAACATATACAAATACGAAAGCAACATCTTGTAACTATCTTCCGCACATCCACGCACAGCATCATCAGCTTTATTTTCCCCTCTCAAAGCAGTGTTGTATGACACCTTCAATCCCACCCTTACTTGCACCAAACTAATAAGAGACTTAGCATGAGGTGTGTCCAATTGACCTGGATAATCTTCTCTCACAAGTGATGAAACTACATCCGAAACTCCTCTCCTTCTAACATTTGAGGTACTTGCTGGAACCCTAGAGCAAGAATGCATTTTCCGATATACTTTTACCGACCAACTATCTTTACTTTTTTCCGGCCGTGCCACTCATAAATACCAATTACAGCCTCGTTGGTGACAATTTACAACATACCTCCAAGAATCTGAGTTCAACACATTGTACTCAAAACATTTGTTGAGTGAGGCTCGAATCATTACTTCTTTTACTTGATCTTTACACGCAAATTCTTGGTATAGTTCAAGACCCATGCCATTATCCCACTCCTCTACAAACTGAGTTTCTTCCTCTTGTCTATTACAAGGATCACAACCATCACCATTATTAAAAATATAATCATCACCTTCCATATGCTCATTCAATGTCATTTCCTCACTAGCAATATTAATACATTCTTCAACATCATCATTCCGATGATCCCTTTCTTCCTCGTGAATAACAATTGCATTGTTTTCTGTAGCACTAACCAACTCACTATTATAGTTAAGTACAACCAACCTACTCGGCTCTACTCTTGTATCCTCCTCATCGACACTCACATCTACTTCCACATGTAAAACACTCCTTAGGTGACCCACATCCATGCTACATAAAAAAGTCTCAAAATCCTCGTCATCATAGATATACAATTGCTTATTTGCACCAACTGCCAACGTAATTTAACTTAACTTGATCTACGTGTCTATGTCCATACCAATCTTCTTCCGAATTCTTCTTTCCAAAACCAAGTAAGTGATATCCTCAATACTCGATATTTTAAATGTTACTCCATAATTAATAGCATCCTTTGCATTCTACCTAAACCCTTCTTCAGTTTCAACATAACAACCACCGCAGTCGAAATAGACGCTCGTTGTAATCATTATATCTGCAATAATAAAAATAGTTTAACCAGTTGTACAGATTTACGAAGTTAAACCAGTTGTACAGATTTATGAAACCCTAAATTCAAACAACCTCACCAATACGAATTCTATACTCTAAAAAGCTCTATGCCAAATAAACCTCACTCACGAAAGCCTTGTCTTTCTCTACATCTAACAAGCTCAATACATAAATGAAAAATCAAAGATCTATACTATAAAATCCGCACGTTACAAAACCTCATTCTCACGTTAAACCATCTACTTCCTCACTTATTCACAACTGACAACTCTTCAATACTCTAAACTGAATCATTCTCACCTCTTTCACTTTGAATGCTCTTTCTCTTGTTCTTCACTCCGAATGCTTAATGATACAGTAAAGGGTAATCTATGGTGCAAATCCAACCACACAAGCCACCAAAACCTCGCCGGAATCTCCACCGGAATCTCCACCTCGTCCAAGCTCGTCGAAATGGATATAATCTCTGCTTGGTGATGAAGAATAATGACTCAGAAGCAACAACGTTTACTTTTTGGTAGGTTTCGTTCATTCAATTTGTCTGTACTTGTCGTAGGTACAAGAAAGAGTCCGTACAATATTCATTTACTATTGGCCAAATCGTTTTGGTTTTGGTTCAAATCAAATTTTTGTGTTGTACCAATTGTTTTGTCGTACCAATTATTGTGCTTTACCGATTAATGAAAACCAATTGGAAATTGTGGGCCCAATTCTAGTTAAAAAGATAAGGAGAGTAGGAGAAATAGAGATTCAATAAGAGGATTTTCTCCTCTTTCATTAAGAGTATTTCTGATTTTTGTCCTTGTTTGTTGGAATGTTTCATTTTGTACGATGTCTCGGGGGATCATTTTGATAGAACAAGAGATTTTATCTCTTTTGTGTATTGGAATGATCAAAGACATGGGCCCTAGTTGGTGTGAAAGTAAAGTGATGTGGTGTCTTCTAATTGGTGTGTAGAAATCTTATTATAAGAGATGTGACTTAACACCAATTTGGAAGTTTTCCAAAGACCAAAGGGAAGCCCTAGAAGTGTTGAGGCTATATAAGGAGTTTTCAACAGCTTGGGAGAGGTTGGAACTTCATAAGAGAAAAATGGAGTGTTCCAAGTTTTGAGTGCTTGGTGAGTGAAACTAAGTGTGACCACCACAGTTGCAAGTATGTAGTGTTGTGTGAGCAAGTGAGTTCACGGGTGTGTTACAACAGCTGCAAGTCTGCAGTATTGTGTGAACTAGTGAGTTTAGAGAGAGTTGTGACAGCTACAAGTTTGTAGTATTGTGTGAGCTTTGGATAGTTACGAATAGGTCAATGACAAACTAAGTTATGATTGTGTGTAAATCTGAATAAACAAGACTGTACTTTGTTTATATTATTCTTAATACAAAAGTTTAAAGAATCTATGTGTGTTTCTCTCTTGTGTTAGCATTTGTTGTACAGGCGTTCTCATTATGTGTTTGTCTTGCTGTACAACAGTCTCGCCGTTGTTTCAGCTCTATGTGACAGAGTGTGTCTCCATTCTGTTACTTACAATTGGTATCAGAGCCGCTCCACCGATAAGATGCTCAAATCTCAAACAGGTTGAAGATCTTGAGGTACGAATGGAGAACAAGTCTAAGGAAATGGGAAGTGTTGCATTTAAAGTTGGTACTGAACAAGACTTCTTGAAGCAGGCAGAAGAGGAGGATGAGTTGTTGGACTTCATTTGTCTTAGTGGTAGAACAAAGAAGGTTCCAATTGAGTGTGACTCAGACTCAAATGAAGATGGTGAAGTTGGCTCTAAAGAGGAGTACTACAGACTGTACAACAATTGAGTAAGAATCACTGAGGACAAGCTTCAACTCATTGAGGGGAAGCTTTTTCTAGAAGCTAGAGTGAAGACACTTGAAGCAGCACCTGTAAAAATACATGGTTGAGAATCCTGTAGATCAGTGGTGAAACAAGTATGAACAAGAGAGAGAAAAAGCAATGCTCTTGGAAACAGGATGCTCAACAATGGAACTAAAAGCCTTGATGAAATCATGGGTATGGGAAGGTCAGGAACCCAACACTATGGACTAGGATATCAAGGTAAAAACTCTTAAGTTATCTTAATATCACAAAGCATCAAGTTTGTTAGAAGTACTATTTCTGTAGAACAGGAAATCATCAAGCCTGAAACAGGTGGTTCATTTGGGAGTTCTATACAGTCTAAAAAGGGTGCTTTACTAGGAAACTTATTGGTGTTAACACACGACGGAGGACACATCAGTGTAGCTACTGTAACAAGCCTGGTCATAGTATGATCTTATGTTACAGGGTTGTGGAATGACTTCGTGTACTCTGATAGTTGAACAAATGTTATCTTGAACCAACAAAGTTCTCACATGTTAGGATTCCAAGGCTGATCTGTATGGAGATCTCACATAGGAAATAAGGAGTCTGAAATATGGTAAGCTATTGGAAGAATCAAGCAGCACAGTGGTTAGAAGTACAAAGCGTTCATCAGTAAGTTAGACTAGTGTGCTTCAGGCGAATGTAGCATATGTTTCAACTACACCAGTTGAGGATGACTCATGGTACTTTCTTAGTGGTTGATCCAAGCACATGGAAAGATGTAAATCAACTCTGAGTAACTTCACAAAGACAGGAGAATCTAAGGTGGCTTTGGAAATGGAAGCAAAAGAAGAGTAAAGGGCAAAGGTGAAACAGATAGTCCAGATCTTCCAGCGCTCACTGATGTGTACTACATTGACAGTTTGATAACAAACTTAATCAGTATAGGCCAACTCTGTGACAGTGGACCGAAGGTGACCTTTACCGAATCAGACTGTCAAGTAGTAGATTTGAAGGGGAACACAGTTATGACTAGCAACACGATAGACAATAATTGCTATAAGTGGTGCAGATCTGAAGCATGTTATGTTGTTGTTGAGTCAGAGCTAGAATTGTGGCACAGGCGGATGGGACACATGGATGTGCAACATCTGAAGAAGCTGCTTGGCGCAATGGTTCAGAGAGGAATTCCAAAGTTGAAGGACAAAGAAATACTTGTTTGTGAAGAGTGCAACAAAGGAAACAAACAAGAGTTCAACACAAAAGGGTGTCTCAAGTGTCCTCCACGAAATTCCTTGAGTTAGTACACATGTTGTTATTGGTTCTCTACAAGAAGAAAATATCAATGTAAAAAGGTACATCCTTGTGTTGATTGATGATTTCTCTAAGTTTACATGTGTTAGATTTCTGAGGGACAAGTCTGAAGCAGCAGACCGCTTCAAAATTTTTGTTCTACACATGCAATATGAGGAAGGGAGGATTATGCAAATCAGGACTGATCATGGAGGAGATTTTCAAAATGATGTGTTTGAAAAGGTCTGTCAGGCTTAGGGAATCCGACATCAGTACTCAACACCAAGGACACCATAACATAATAGAGTTGTTGAACGAAAGATCAAAACAGTACAAGAGATGGCTCGGGAAATGTTGCGTGGAAACAACATCTCAACTCGGTTCTGGACAGAAGTAGTCAACACAGCATGCTATGTCATAAACAGGGGGTATGTGACACTAGGTACTGAGATAACTCCATACAAGATTTGGAAAGAGAAAACATCCAATTGGAGTTATTCCATGTGTTTGGATGTGTGTGTTACATCTTGAATGACAATGACCACTTGGGTGAGTTTGATGCACGAAATAATGAAAGGATCTTCTTAGGATATAGGTATAACAGCACGGTGTTTCGAGTGTACAACAAGAGAACTAAGATGGTTATGGAATCAATCAATGTCATCTTTGATGAAAGAAAGAGGTTTCTTGTTGTACCAATTCTGTATGACTTAGATGATGAACACCAAGACGTTTAGACAAAAGAACAACTAGCTTTGGAGTTTCCAACATCAAAGGGAGTTTAAGTGCCTAGGAATCATTCTGCATCAGACATAATCAGTCCGTTAGATGAAAAGATTACACGAGGCAAGAAAATCAACTTTCAAAAAATGATCCGATAATGGAGTAGAAACAACATGATACAGAGTTGTAACAAAATCTGTTCTGGTTTTTTCTGAGTATGCACTCAAGCAGGGGGAGAATGAGTTCATCTGTGCAGTATAAATGTGTAACAGAGTAATGCAATCCTCAAAAGGTTCAGGTATAGAGTAATGCAATCCTCAAAAGGTCCAAGTGCATTTAACACATACAAGAAGCTTGATTTATCACACTCGGATAAAAAGGGGAAGAATAAAAGAACAAGAGACTTTGTCTCTTTGTGTTTTGGAATGGTGAAACACGTGGGCCCAAGTTGGTGTGAAAGGAAAGTGGTGTGGCCTTTTAATTGATGTGTGGAAGTCTTATTACAAGAGATATGACTTAGCACCAATTTGGAAAGACAAGAAATGGTTGAACAAAGAAAGTAAAGTCTGACCCAACCCTTGTGTGTTTTATAGCAGCGGAACAAGAGGGAAGCAGAGGGTCAACTCTGTTGGTTATACAGGATGCAGAAAGTATCAAGGCGCTGCGACAATGAGGTTTCACAGAGCGTTTTGGAAGTTTTCCAAAGACCAATGGAAAGCCCTAGAAGTGTTGAGGCTATATAAGGAGTGCTCAGCAGCTTGGGAGAGGTTTGACCTTCATAAGAGAAAAATTGAGTGTTCCAAGTTTTGAGTGTGCTTGGTGAGTGAAACCAAGTGTGTGACTACAGCTGCTAGTCTGCAGTGTTGTGTGAGCGAGTGAGTTCAAGGGTGTGTTACAACAGCTGCAAGTCTGCAGTGTTTTGTGAACTAGTGAATTCAGAGAGAGTTGCAGCAGCTACAAATTTGTAGTGTTGTGTGAGCTTTGGGTAGTTAGGAATAGGTCAGTGACAAATCAAGTTGTGGTTATGTGTAAATCTAAATAAACAAGACTGTACTTTGTTTATATTATTCTTAATACAAAACCTTAAAGAATCTGTGTGTTTCTCTCTTGTGTTAGCGTTTGTTGTACAAACGTCCTCATTTTGTGTATGTCTTGTTGTACAACAGTGTCTCTATTGTTTCAGCTCTGTGTGACAGAGTGTGTCTCCATTCTGGTACTTACACATTTTATACGGACCATAGATATAAGTATGTTAATAAAAGTTCTTTTGTCAAAATAAAGAGTAGCTTGAGTTCTCCGGTTCTTTTTCTAGCTATTAGGCAATGCAGAAACTATGTCTTATGATTTGAAACTTTCTTGGCTTCTAAGGAAATAGAAATGTGCTTTGCAAGGTATCAACCATTCGCAAAAAAAAATGTTCTTGACTATTACTATATATTGTGTGTTGGACCAATATTTGTATGTTTAATACTTTGACACTGAGGCCCACATGTTAAACTTCAATATAACAAAGAATAAATGAGAAATGAGATGGATTTGAATTGGGGTTTAGTGGAATGTTGATCTTGACCCAAAAAAATAAGTTTTAAGACTTTTAACCACCTCCATCGGTGGGATTCTTCATTTGAGGTTCTGAAGTAGTAAAATATTATTATTTTATAAGAATTTATTTTTTATTTAAATTAAGAAAAAAAAAAAACTTGTTCAATCATATATGAACACATGTAAGATATAGTTTCTTATTTGAAAAACTCAGATTCTTCATTTGCTTCATGGAGAACCCCATCACCTTTCTCTCTCATACCTTTCTAATTTTTTCTCTTTTTTGTAATCCTAAGAACCTCAATTAAGAACTTCTATTAGAGGTGCTCTTATAAGTCGATTCAACTTAAGTCTTATTTATTGAGACTAAAATCTAATTGGATAAGATTTAGTATCCAACAACCCCTGATATTTAGGCTCATGTTGAAGAACATGTTGAAGACGTTGACGTCTTCTCTCAACGACTTCAGCTCCAACAAAAACAACCAAGTCTTCTCACGTTTTTAAGTAGTTATAAACTTGCTCTTCAAGTCTCATGATCTATATATAATGAGCTTCAAGCTCTATCTCAAGAGAACTTATTTGTGTAACAAAGGGTAACTCTGTCCAGAATTCTCTCACATGTTAGTCTTACAAACGAGAGTGTAAAAGTAGAAGACATGTTTGCAGATTCTGTTCATCGAGTGCAGCGAAAACAGACTAAGTATAATTCTATCTTGGGACTCGAAAACGCACACAACCGTCATACTACAAATGTTTTATTGAGTTAAGGTAACGAAATATATTTCTCAGCTATGTAAGTTACCCTTGTGTGGTTTATTGTAATCGGTTTTACAATCACTAGTCTTATTTGAATACTAAGGTCTTACATTCTTAACTCAATAAATTATGCCTTGAATTTGTCAAAACTTTTGAACATATTTGTGTTGATGATTGGTAAAAAAATTTGATTTAATAAAACATCTTTATAAAAGAAGTTTTTTTGTTAATATTGGAGCACAACTGATTGATTCATTAGTTAAGTTCTTACATAATGTAGGCGTTGGGATTCAATCCTTAAATGTGCTAGTGCGTCTGCTTTAGTAGACTTACCACCTGTCACTATGCTTGAGGCCACTTACATAAAAGAAGTTTTATAAATTTGTTTTTTGTTCTGAAAAAAAATTCTCAAGAGTGACTGCGTTAAGATTGTTTTTGGCTCAAATAAAATGTGTTTTTCAAACAAATGTATAGATAATTATCCAAATTTTTTTGTTGGCCTTTGTGGCCTTGGAAATCTTCAAATAAATACGTTTATAAATGTGTGTTTGATATACGGAGCAACTCTTATAAAGTAACGTTAATCGAATTATCATAAGTCGAATTGGTTCAACGTTTTCGTACAAGAGGTTTTGGAGACGTGTGTTTTGAATTATGTAAACGGAATCTACTATTTGCTTCAAGCATCTCCTTGGATCATTTAAATGAACTCAAACGGTGTTTACAAATCTTTTTAAAAGTTCTGTGAATCGTTTATCAACTGGAATTTTTTTTATATAAAGGTATTTGCATACTTTATAAAAGTTCTGTGAATCATTTTTTATATAAAAATGGTATTTGCAAACTTTGTTAAAGTTCTGCCAATCTTTTTATTTTCAAAAAAAAAAAATTGGAAAAAAATTAAAACGATATGTACTAATTTATAAAATTCTAAAAATTACTTTTAGTTCAATAAACGGGAAAAAAATTATACAGCATTTGCAAATATTTTATAAATTCTTCAAATTGTTTTTTAAAAAATTAGAAAAAACTTAGACGGTATTTGCAAATTTTTGAAAGATTATGCAAATCGTTATAAATTTTATTTTAAATAATAGTATTTGTAATACGCTAGTTGCGCATCCGCAAATCGTTTCTTTTCGTGAATAAAGTTTTCAAAACATTTTTTAGTTTGTTTCTGATAAATACCTCAAAATGTGGAGGTACCTAGCAAAAATGTCTATTGTTTTGTAAAACAATTACATGAAAATGGCATAAATTTTTTTGACAATGTAGCAATGTCAATCGGCTTCAACATTAATGAATGTTATAAAGTAAGCAACAAACTAAAAATTTACTTAGTAGTAAATTTGATCTCAAATTATTATATCAAACTCGATTACATCAAATCAGCTCACAATATAGAAGATCCTTTTACCAAAAAACTATCTCGAGATCAAGTAGTAATATCATCAAGAGGAATAGGTTTAAAGCCTATGACTTAAGAAGATGTCTGGTGAAAACTCTACCAACGTGACTTGAGTTCCCAAGAAGTAGGTTCAAAGGGACAACTAAATCAGACAATATCTTCAAAGCACACTATGAGCATTACGACTCCACCGAGTTCCTAAGATGATAAACAGTGCAACCTGTAGAAATTTGAAGATAAGTATTAACCTTTTAATGATTTGAGTCCAATACTTGGTTGATAAGTGAAATATTACATCCAAATGTTTGGCAAATAATCTAGTGAGTGTGAAATAAAAGCCACTCCTAGGAGAATGAAGGTAAGGCTATACTCTCTAAGTTCACTCATGAATTACCAGAAAAAGTTCAAGGCCAAAATGAACACAATAGAGAACTTAGTTCTACTAGAAAATGAGTTGGGTTATATCTGTTGCATAGGTTTACACTAAACTTCCGGGTGATTCAAGACATCATGTTCACCTCCTGGTTAAGTGAACCCGACTGATTTAACAATGAGTTGTTCAAAGTTGAAAAATGCTACTTACTCACACACAATAAATTTTCGATTATACTCTCAAAAGTCTGTTTGTCTAGTCAGTAGAGTATATCGAGTCTTCCTCATATGTTTAGAGTCATTTCTATTCATGTGGGGGATTGTTGGACCAATATTTGTATGTTTAATACTTTGACACTGACGCCCAAATGTTAAACTTCAATATAGTAAAGAGTGAATAAGAAATGAGATAGATTTAGATTGAGGTTTAGTGGAATATGGATTTTGGCCCAAAAAGATTAAATTTTAAGGCTTTGTAAGTTCGGATTTTTAACTTGTTGAGACTTAAATCTAACTGAATAAGACTGAGTATCCAACAACCCCTAAAATTTGGGCTCAAGTTGAAGAACATGTTGAAGACCGGTTGATGTCTTTTCTCCACGACATCAGCTCCAACAAAAACGACCAAGTCTTCTCACGTTTTTAAGTAGTTAAAAACTTACTCTTCAAGTCTCATTATATATATTGAGCTTCAAGCTTTTTCTCAACAGAACATTTTTGTGTAACAAAACGTAACTCTGCCGAAAATTCCCTCACATGTTTAGTCTGTAAAAGTAGATTATAAAAGTAGAAGATATGTTCGCAGATTCTGTTCATGCAAGGACAGATTATGTACAATTCTATCTTGGGACTCAAAAACGCATACAACTGTCGCACTACGGATGTTTAAGGTAATGAGATATTCTTCTCAGCTTTGTTAGACATTTATATAATCGATTTTACAATCACTTGTTTTATTCTAATCCGTTTTACAATTACTTGTCTTATTCGAATTCTAAAACTATCATTATTGGGAGGGTTTAGAGGGTTTCTTAATATTTTATAATATTAAAAAAATAAGAAAGGAGGAGAAAAGATTAAAAGAGTTTCTTATTTAAGAAACTATACAAAAAATTAAGAAACTTTCCTTCTATGTGTTATATTTTAATTGGGTCTCATTGACTCTCCTTCTATATGCACAATTTTTAATTAAAATATTGGTAAAATACTCATTTTTGAGTAGCTCAATGATAATGTTGCTCTAGGGTCCTACTACACTGTATAAGCTCGTGCGTGAAGCACAGGCTTTGTTGGGCATTTTGATCACACATAGCACTTAAACCGTTTTGTGTCACCGAATCAAAGAATTTAAACATTTATATATTGGATCCATGTAGCTTTCTACTGAAGCCACTTTCTTACAGGAATATTCGAGTAGGGTATTGACTTAAAACTTATAGTTAAGGACTTTAATGAAATCAATTATGCTATTGACTTGAGTCGAGAAAGCTAAGATCACATTTAGAATACCAGATTATGTCTGAGGTATGGAACATGGTCAAGATACATATATAACAATTATTCTACAGACATTGCAATGCAGGACACACCAGGCATAGCAAACCAGGTCTAAATCCTGGTCTGAAACTGCAAAAGCCCCAGAAGACACAATAGTTAACTAAGACTTAACCAGACGCACCTAGTTCATGGACTTGCCAAGGAAACTACAAAATCTCTTTGTAGTGAGAACCAGAGTGATGGAGGTCTTTAGAGTCTAGTTTCTTATAGATAAGCTTGGTGTGAAGTATAGTATCCAACATTGAAACAGCTTCAGTGATATTCTTACCTTTGTTCAACATCACGCAGCTCGCCCTGCATATTTTCAAAAACCAAAATTAGACAAAGAAAATATAAATTTTAGCAGAGTCATGGTTTTTTCTATTTTGCTATGGTGCAAAAGATTTGACCTTTTGGCATTTGCAGCATCTGTGATCTCAGCTCGAGTTGGAACACCAGATTTAACAAGAGATTCCAGAAACTGAGTTGCCATAATTACTGGCACAGAAGCAGCGTTACAAATATCCACGATCTCGTCCTGTATATTAGCCATTCTTTCCCATCCACATTCCACTGCAAGATCACCTCGAGCTATCATAACTCCCAAGGGATTTGAATACTTCATTGCCTCTAATAGGATCAAGGATAGATTCCCAAACCCACTTTCTGTTTCAATCTTTAGAACAATACCTAGCTGATCTAGTTTCCTTTTCTTGAGCTCTTGTCGAAGGACGGTAATATCATGAACGTCGCGAATAAAAGAAATGCCAACCATGTCAGCATGTGAAGCTACATATTCAAGATCTTTGATATCTTTTGATGTGAGGCCTTTGAAACGGATATCACTTTGCGGAATGTTTATGGACTTCTCTGATCCTAGTTTTGTACCTTTTGGACCAGCATGAGTGATTGAGACAATCACTTCTGAGGGGCTTGTTCCTTTGATTGTTCCCCATATTTTGCCATCATCAAAACCAATGCTTTCCCCGGGCTTGACTGAATCGAACAAATAACCAGAAGGACAAGGTAATCTATGAGCTCCCGGAACATTTACAGAAGGTTCATCGAGTGATCCTTCTCGGGTTATGACTAGTAAATCTCCCACTTTTAACCTAACAAATGATTCCTTGGGAGGAACATCGGCTACTCGTCCAACCAAACGTCTCCCTTTCTTTCCCTTAACATATACCTCTGTTCCAGACTCTATGTAAACAGTATCAAAACATTCCGCCACAAACCCAGTACTGGAGAAAATATGAAACTCTTTTGAGATTCTAAGAATCCTCTTTTTCTTTCTAGCGTCACATAGTCTTATAGAATCACCAATTTGGAGGCCAGCAAGAAACTCCTGGTCTTGCACGGATATAGTAGCATCAGGGGAAAGGGGAGCAGGAGGTTCTGTTCCTGTGAGGGAGAGCCATACCATAGCAGGAGAAACAACATTTCCATAGGCATCTTTCTTTGGTGAAACTTTCATCACGCAGGGACCAGGTTTAAGGGTACCAGTTCTCAGTTTTGGTCCCGCTAAATCCATAAGAACGCGGCACGGCATCTCTAGCATCTGAGATGTTCTTCGTACTCTTCTGATTATCTCACCCCAAATACTCGGGTCTCCATGTGCGCAGTTTATGCGAACAACAGAAGCTCCAGCTTTAATAATATTGGTGATAAACGTTTCACTCTCAGTTGCTTCTTTACCAACAGTTACCATAATATGAGTACTTCTTCCCTCACGAAGTTTACCGAGTAATGACTCTTTGTATGATAAAACCCCTCTTTCATCATTCTTCTTATTACTTTTACCCTTTTTTTGCTTGGGATATGCATTTGTGCAAGACTCCACCACAGCATTTTCTTTATTGTACGTAAAATTCATCAACAGATTAATAGAGGCGTTCAGACTGGCGAGCACATCGAGATTGTTGTGGTCTAAACTTGACAGACCAAGAGAAGCAAGATTGCTGTTGAGCTGCTCAATGTCCATGGATCTCAAAGCCACATAACGGATTAACTTTGTTGCACATTCGAGATACTTTCTGCAACACAGAGAATTAGGAACTAGGCGATAGCAAAACAAAGAATAAGTAATGCAGAGCAATATGGCCTAATAATGCAAGATTTTATATATCTCTATGTTGTGACGACTTTCGAATTGGAAACAGTGTCAGAACATTTAGCAGAAATGAAATGGTTAACTTTACTAATCTCAACGGACCTGTCACATAAATGAAGTTGAGAAGCACTCCACTTCTCTGCTGCTAGAAGATGTGACCGAAGAGCAGTCAGTTTTTCAAGAACACCAGCCACATTATTGTCTCCATCACTTCCAGAGAGGTATGCTACTGACTCAAGCTGAGAAAAATTTACTCTAGACTCTGGAAATTCGAAGCTCCAGGTACATTCTGTAGAGGTATCATCACCAAAGATAGAGTTTAATCTGCTATAACTTTCAGCTTCACCTCGTTTCTGCGCTGATGCAAAAGCTAAGGTTCTTGGAAAAGAGATTCTCATCTGATAAAGTAATATTGAACAAGTGTTCCAGTTCTGGTTGTTCATGAGAGGCCTACTGGAGAAGCAAAAGATCTTGCCTCCCAACAAGTGGTTTGTATCAATTGCTACCATATCGACTAATTGTTGAATCACCAAAGAAACAAAACGTAAAGTGAATATATTAGAGTGGAGAGTTTAGAACAAGAATAAAAGCCTAAACTTTGAGAAGACTTTGTATAATAACAACGTAAAAGCAAATTCAAGTTCGTGAAAGGCCAAAATTAAGCCTGTCTAAAAGAAATTCAGAGAAGATACCTAGGAAATAATCATGGAGGTGTTTTAATCGTAAATCAAAATCATGACTAAAAATATCATTTCCCAAGTATCTGAAATTGCGATAATTTCTCGAGGGAAATATTAACCAAAATCCACCGGAACGATTTTCGATGTAGCGGAAACTCATTTCAGAGAATGTAAACTAGAGGAGAGGAAACAGGAAAATTACCTTCGCTATGGAGAAGGGATGCGTTCTTCAGTAATGTCTTCGGCTTGTCTTGGGGAAGGAGACGAAGAAGAAGAAGACAAGTCTGATTTGTCAAGTCAGAAGAAGAAGAATGATGAATATTTCGAGAAGAAGAGCAAAAGAAATGTGGTTCAGGATAAAAAGGAGTGTGGCGAGCGCGTGCTACATTCACCTGTCTACCACGACGTCGTTTTAACTAAGGCCTAATTTAGACATACTCCTTTATGGATTTGGACTAGTTTATAAATTGTTGACAGATATGTGTAAAACTTTTTCTTTTGAACAATTACATTAACAATATTCATCCATGTTTAAACTCTCAAATCCCTAACAACATCGTATGAATCAAACACAATTTCTTTGAGTCAAACTCGAAAAAAAAGACAATAGATATAACATTTAATCGTTTAACTTAAAAGCATTTTCCGGTACATGTAAAATTATACAATTACTCTTTTCTTACTAAACTAGATGATTACCCATGCAATCCATGAGATTAAAGTATATGTAATTAGGTATATAATTTTTTTGTTTTTGTATAAAAACTATATATGTTTATGAATGCACAATATCACAATTTTGAAAATGATAACTTTTATTTTTGTTTTTTATGTGTATTATAAGTATATCATATACTTTTATTGTATATAATTATGTTAATCGATTTTTGTCTTTAGTCTATAATTTTCTTTATAGCTTTGTTAATTGTTATTTTTTAGTTTTAATAGATTGTAATGTATTTTTTGTTAATTTTTGCAAATGGTGTTAGAATTTTTAAATATATTATATTTATTTAATGTATAGTTAATAATATATGACTTTATACATTAAAATTATGCTTACCAAATTTATTTATTGTAGTATTTTTTATATGATAGATGAAATTAGTATCAGTTTGTTATGAAATTTAAACTAATAAAATATATTAATTCATATAAAATTTTGTAAATAAAATTAAATATGTTAAAACCAAAATATTAAAAAATTTATACGAAACAAAGAAATGCTAACATAACTAAGTACTAAAAAGTATTCTTTAATAAGTTGTGTCTATCCATGAGAGGCCAAACTTCATAATTCCACATGCAAACTTGAAACGCGATAGACGATTTGATATTTCAATTTCCTCAATAACTTGTGTAGGTGGATCAAAACATGAACTCTTATCTTTAATATATGAGTTCATCAAATCCCAAAAACTCATTAGGTGATCGAATTGAGACAAAAACTAACTCTATCATAAACTCTATCAAGACTTTCATAAGTTTCTTCTAATATAGACATGATAAAAATACAGAGTAGGTCAACACCTTTTATATTTGATATACATTCTAATCGAATTAGTAATAAAAATCTTATTATTTATTGATTAGAAGATATTACCTTTAGTAATAACGCTTTGGTTAGATATTTGTGTTAGGGACTCTCTGTTTAAGTTGATTTGTTTAACTAAACTACTACTTGATGATGTTATACTTTTCGTGTAAATTCTCTCCAATTTTTCTGCATTTTGCTTCTCGTAGCTTATTGTCTCTTTCACTTGAGCTGTTTATAGAAATAGTTATTTGGTAGTTAACTTAATCAAAGACTTTATGATATGTAATTGTCTAAATATTAAATCTTTTACATTTACCTTGTTCGCTACTTGAAGATAGTGTTGGAGAGAATAATATCGACTAAAAGTATTAGTAAATTAAGGTATATTCTCTTTATGTTTAGTCATTTTCCTTTGCAGTTTTTGTTGTGGTTTATGAGAAAGTTTTTTTGATACGGGTAAGTGTATAAGATATGTATACATTTACTAATAGACTAAGGACATCTTCTATTTAAGTTAATACATGAAACTAAGACATGAATCACTCCTTTTATTGTTTTCTGATGAGATAGAATGTGTTATATCTCCTAATTCAAAGCGACGATTCTCTGAACTTGTTGAAGTGAAGTTTGGATCTAAAAAACAAATATTCAGATATATTATATAAAACAACGAATAAGATACAAACTTTGAAGGCAATTTCTTTGCCTTTTGTTTTGAACATTATTTTTTTTGCTCTTCATTGGTTTCTGGTTTCTTTTTCTTCATCTCTTCAAAAATTCTCGTCTTTTATGGTGAAGAAGCGACAATGGTAAGAAAAAAAAACTCAAACAATTCTAATATATATTCGATTTCTTTAGAAGGTAGTATATAGTAATAAATTACTACTATTAAAATGATTCAAAAATAAATATATATGACAATAAGAACAGTAATCACAATACATAAAATACTTCACCTAATTAAATTAAGATTGACAGATATTTTTTATTGCAATCATTATCCATGAAATGATTCATGATACTCGATAATCTATAATATTCAAGTTTTTTTTCTATACACCAGTTCATTTAAATGATTCGAATAAATTTATTTATGGCAATTAGATTACTAAACTTAGTTCAATATTTAATCTAATTAAATAAAATTAGACAATAATTTTAATTTTAATCTAATTAACTATTTCCAAATTCTGATTTGTATAATTAATGTTTCCTATTGTTTTATAAGGTATTATATATTAATAAATTATTTATTAAAATGATTCAAAATAATTAGATATGCCAATAAGAATAGTAATAACAGTCTGAAAAATATTTCACCTAATTAAATTGGGATTGACAAATATATTTTGAATGCGATCAATATCCATAAATCATGATATTATATAATATATACTACCAATAGATTAATATTTTTTACACACCAATTCTTTACAATGATTCCTTGTAGTGATAATCAAGTTTCCTCTTATCACAAATTAATTAAGATGATTCGAATAAATTTATTCAGGGTAATTAGATTAGTAACTTTAGTTTGAAAATTGATATTCTAGTTAAATAAGTTAGACCATAATTTGTGAACGTTTTTAATATATACATAATAATACCCATAAATTATAATTAGGTTTTCTTGTTGACAACAAAACATTTAGTCTAGTAAGAAACTAAACAATATATTTCTCATATTAATTTCAATGATACACTTAACATAAATGAATTATGAAAAATTAAATGGTTTTTGCTTATTTCTATTTTCTTACTACACCCAATTTAGATTTTTTGAAATAACATCTAATATGATAATTAAGTCAAGTATATATATTTAATCATAATATCGATTTATATATAAAATATTTATATAAAGAAATTAGAAAATCATAATATTAACTGTAATTTATTTTTAATGTAATCATAAAGATTCTTAACAACTAATATGGTAAAATTTAATGCAATAATTATTTATAACTCCAAATTATAGTGTACAAATCTACTATAAATTATTCTTATTAATATTATTTGTATGAATTTGGTAAGTGTAATCATTTAAGATTTGTACTAAAGCTTTCTATATAGTGGAAATATTCTTTTATTTAAAATTTTTGATTTTAGTAAAAATGATACCAATAAATATTTATGTTTTCCTTATTTACAACATATCATTAATTTTTTTAAACTTAAACTAAAATAAATTAAACGGGAATATCATTATGTCGACACATTACATATTGTTCTCAAACTTATTAATTAAATACCTTAAATATATTTTGAATTAAATGTCTCATAAAATCATACTCAATCATGATCTTACTATTAAATGTTTAGATGTCTTTATTATGTCTATTTTTTGTTTATTACACCAACTAAGATAATTCAAGTTAAGTATTGATTTATATTTAAGAAAATTTAATATCTTATGTCTATTTTTAATATCAAACTAATTGATATAATTGATATACTTACCATAATTGATAATAGAAAATAAATGTATATTAAGATAATATATTTCTAATTATTTCTATCCTTTTATTATATAAGAGGATATAATGATTATATAAAAGATTTTATAATGATTAGATAGATTTATGAGCATTTATTATATGAAATATGAATAAATATGAATTTTGTTTTTCTCTATCGCACTATTTACATGAAAATAGTCAATTATTACCATTTTTGGAATATATATTTATATATAATGTAAAATTACCTATTATATTTAGGATATAATTCCGAAAAAACTTTACTAATGATAAAATAGTAATAATATATAAAAAGACTAATCAAAATCTGGAGTACTTTATAGAATTTTATAATGAAATTGTTTTAAAATAAGAAAATCCCCAAAGATTTAAATACCAAAAATAACCATAATGTTAAAACTTATTGTGCATAAGAGAAAGTAAATCACTTTAAAAAAGTGAGACATCAAAAATTTTAAAATTTTCATGGTTTTCCTATCTTAATCTTCTTGAGCTTTAAGGATTTTGTTGTGCTTGCCAAATCATTAGGATCATCATCATATAGTGTAAGGTCCTCCTTTCTCTTTGAATGTGGTGTATCAAAACCTTCCTTACTCGAATCAGCAATTGCTTCTTCAGTACCAATCATGGAATGTACCTAGTATTTAACAGATATTTATATCAACAAAATTTTCAAAGAATATAATATCAATTCTTGAGTTTGTGAGAGATGTTTACAAACTTACATGAGAAGAATTTGTCTCATTGAGTTCCTTAAGTAGTTCAACCTTATTTACGAGCTGATTAATTTTATAGGTATGATCATTGAACTTTGTAAGATGTTTCTTCTCAAGACCAACAACAAATACAAATCCAATCAAATTTGTAACCGTAGATAGAATATTCTCAGACCTCTCAATCTACAAAAATATTTATGTAATTATAAAACTAACGAATAAATAATTCTTATATAAATAGACCACATTCGAAAGATAAATACCTCTCCAATTGTTTTGGCTAATTCAACGGCTGAACGATTAATGATTTGTCGAGAAATGTAATCAAACATTATAAATCTAGCTTCCCCAGAATCATCTCCGACTCTTACGAAAATATAATATCTACATAATATTATAGAAAATAAAAATTGAAATATGGAAAAATGTATACTAAAACTTATTTAGTCCAAAAAAATTAAATGGGAATTACTCTTGTTACCATATGGAGAACTGTCTACTAAATATTACATAGATATATTTAAATATTCTTAAAACAATATATTTCATATATCACATTTTTTATTTTAAATATAATTTTCGACCAATTATATATATATATGCTATGAATTATATTATTAAAATTTATAATACAAATATATTTTTGCTACACATACATTTTTGCTATATAAACAACCAATTATATTTTTTACAATTTATTACAATTATAAAATTATATTTTCAACCAATTACATATATGTAAATATGTTATAAATTGTAATATTGGTTAGTATACAAATATACAGAAAGAACACAAAATCTTACTTGGGTACCACATCGTTAACATTTGTTTTACATTGTGCACAATACCAGATTCGTTTTTCTAAAACCTCAACTGTATCATCATCATCCCCTTCATAACAATCAACAAGAAATATCTTTTTATTGTAAGTTTTTCAACTCAAATAGTACCACCCATAATCATAGTCAATGTCAAGTATAGACACCATTGTGACATATGATCCAATCTATATTAAAAGAAAAAATGTTTTAGTAATAACATAAATAAAAATTGGGAAATATATTTACGAATTTAATTTTTTTAGGGAAATGAAATAAATACATTAATGTTTTGTTTGAGTTCTTGAATAGATTTTTTAGGAGATCGTCTAAAAAAGTCTTCAGAAACACATGCAGATGGATTCTCATCAACGATAATTGTTTCGCGAATAATGGTAGATCAGCATCAAGAATACTAAAATAAAAAGAATGGTTACTTGTTAAAATACATAAAATAAGGAAACATTTTTTTATTTTTTAGTAAAAAACTTACTTTGCTCATAGTGCCAACACCTCAGGGATTGTGTCATTATCAATCCACAATCATAAACATTCTAAAGCAGTAGAAATCGATATCATATCTGAAATATTTAATTTGTATCAAAGTGATATTAGCACTACTAAAATCTTCTAATTAAATATGAAATCATTAATGACACCATAAATTAATATTACCACTAAATATATTGATTTTTGCAAACTGAATAACAATAATTGTCCTATTGTTATACCCGGATGACACTTTCTCTTGTAGAGGCTCAGCATATTTCTCCCAAAGAACACACGAATTAGGACATCTCTGCATATAAGGTATGTTGATAATAATAAAAATAGTCTTATTGAAATTTGTTTGAGTTCAAATGATAAATACATACTGTGCATTACGAAGATCAATATTCTGTCTTTTGGTTTCTTTCCATTGGACTTAGTGATAATTATTGGATGAACATGATCCAAGTAGCCAATTACATCTGCGTAAAAAAATTTGTTATTACCCTCAAAAAATTTTACAACAAAAAATAAATATATAAAATATTACATAATAATTTAAACAAAATTAGTAAAGATCTAATTATAATTTAACCAATAAAAAAACATAAACCAGAAAATTTAAAATAATACCAATTAGGTAATTTTCGTCAAGATTGTCGGCAAACAATTCATTGTAATCAATGAATTCTAAGCCAAGTGAATCATCTGGCAACGGATCAGTGGCACGTACAGAAGTAATGTAGACGAAATATATCTTTAATTTGTGAGTAGTGGTCTTGAAAGTACCGGTAGATGGACTTACTATGAAGTTACTAATTATCTTAGTATCTACCCAAATTTACCAAAAAATCTTTTTTGGCAGTCTCATTATTTTTGAACCCTAATTTATTTTTAAAACGTTAGTGTAAAAAAAAAAGATTGTATTTAAATGCATTGTATATCAAAACTTACTTGATCATCAATCAAAACTAACTCTATGGTCTGACCATACTCTTTAGTAAAGACCTTCCAGAGACGAATGATTTTAGGGGAATTTTCAAAAATACCCCTATTGGCATGTATCTTTTTCAAACTCTACCCTTTCCTCTGAAAATTGGGAGAGAGAAATGGTCATCAGGGGATATGTTTTAAAAAAGACATTTTGAAAGGGGCATTTTTAGTAATTCCTCATGATTTTAACTCTTATCCTCGAATGTGAGTTAACTGATTTAGTCGATGAAATAGAATTTAGAACCATATTTTTTTTCTTTCGATTTTTTCAAAGGAATTTTGTGTTTTTTTGGTGTATCAAGAAATACTTCATCGACAACACACACACATATATATATATATATAGTCGATCCTTCCTAAAATAATATAAACATAACTATGGTCATTTATTAAATTTCCTTAATTATAAGAATTATAAGAACTAAATCAGAATATCGTAATTTTGGAATAGGTCAGATCAATATATTGCTTGATTGAATCGAAAATATTTTTCTTTTCTTTATCAAAAATATTTTTTCTTTCGATCTTGGTATATACATTTATTTATTGTGGCATAAAATAATATTCGATAATCAATCATAATATTCGGTAATCTTAGGAATTATATGAATTAAATCAGAGTATCATAATTATAGATAGGATCTAATTAATTTATTAAATTTCGAGATTACAGTTTAAATACACACAACCAATTGATTAATCACCGGTCTCAATTTACCATAAACTTTGATATTTGACAATCGGTCATAATATTTGATAATCTTAGACATTAATATTTTATTAAATTTACAGAATCAATCACAAATCAATCTTAAAGACAAATATTGTATTGACTGATTGAATCAAAAATATTATTCTTTCCTTAAACGATGATATATAGCCAATTATATGAAAATTTGTATTTCGAAATTAGAATATTTACATTTATTTGTTGTAGCCTAAAATAAAGTAGCATTGTATGATTTTTCGTAATTGATTGTAGTTAATGATAATTTAAAATAATATTATATAATATTACGTAATATTAAAAGGCCAAATTAAATTTCAAACTTGGTATATACATTTATTTATTATGGCATAAAATAAGATTCGATAATAAATCATAATATTCGATATTGGAAATGAACGGATCAATTTATTAAATTTCGAAATCACAAATCAAATACGTACAACATTTGATTAATCATCAGTCTCAATTTACCATAAACGTTGATATTTGATTACAATAATAATATTCGATAATCTTAGACATTAATATGTTATTAAATTTATAGAATCAATCACAAATCAATCTTAAAGACAAAAATTTCCGTCATTAATACAGAATCAACCTAAATCTTATCAATAAATGTTGATGATTTCTCCAAAGTACCCCAAAGAAAATCGAAAAAAGAATGGTATTTCAAGTAATTAACTAATCTAATCAAGGGCGATTCTAAATATTGTTATCTTTTTATTATGTAAGAGATAACTCTATTATACAAGTAGCCAATAATTACATAATTTCAGCAACGAATGTATGAAAATCACATGTTTTATACTGATGTAACCCTTATAAGACCGACACTCCCAAGACAAGTGAGAGATAGATTTTGGTCCTTGACAACTCGTTGGAGAAGAAAAAACCAAGTAGATGGACTGTTAGGTTGCACAAGAGTTGCGGAAGACCCTTGATATTCCGTTAGAGTTCTTTGGATATGACTCACCAAAGAGAGAACAACATTCGAAAGAGTTCGATAAAAGGAAAGTTGTTGGAAGCAAAAGAGTAGCTTACAATCGTTTAAATAGTAGAGAATGAAAACCCTAGTGTTCTTAAAGATAAATGGTCCAATCTCTAATTCAACAAATGGGCTCTCTTGTCAAGTATAGACTATTCGCCTCAAAACCTTACTTGGAAAACTCAATTAGACAAAACTAAGTGAAGAAAAAAGAGTACAAATAGACTACACATCCATTTGTTGACTACAAGTTAAAACCAATGTGGTTAGACTTGGATAGTCTTTTTCTTGACTTTGAATCTGGATGATGAGTCCTCCAATGGCTTGGTTGAAGAGTTTAGCCATTGACCTTGTCATTGCTCTAGCTGGTACACGCATAATATCTTCATCAGTTTGCTCCTCATCCATTAAATCCTTGTCCTTTGTAGCTGCATCTAGTGAATTGAGTTCTTGCTGGTCCAATATCATATCATCCTCTCCTTCTTCAAGAGGATTTGACCTCAAATCTGTTTTATTTGCAATAGAAGGACTCAAGTCAGACACATTAAAACTTGTACTTATATTATACTTACTTGAAGATCGAGTTCATAAGCATTAATATTGATTCTTTTGACAACGGTGAAAGGTCCAACAATCCTTGGCATGAGCTTCGACTTTTTTCCAGATGGAAATGTCTCCTTCCTAAGGTGTACCCAGACTTGATCTCCCTCATTAAAAATGACCTCACATATCCCTTTATTAGCTTGTTCAGCATACACCTTAGTCTTTGCTTCGATATTCATCTTGGATTTTTCATGAATCTGTTTGACCAATTCAGCCTTCCTTTTGCCGTCTAGTTCTTTCATACTCAGGTAAAGGAATTAGATCCAATGGAGATAAAGGATTAAAGCCATACACAACTTGAAAAAGAGAACTTAGATGATAAATGCATAGAATGGTTATAAGCAAATTCTACATGTGGTAAGCAATCTTCCCAAGACTTAGCATTCTTTTTAATCAAAGTACGCAAGAGTGTAGATAAGGTACGATTAACTATTTCAGTTTGGTCATCAGTTTGGGAATGAAAAGTAGTAGGGAATATCAATTTAGTACCTAGCTTAGACCATAAAGTTAGCCAAAAATGACTCAAGAATTTGGTGTCACGATCTAAAACAATTGTTTTAGGCATGCCATGCAATCTAACAATTTCTCTAAAGAATAAGCTAGCTACATGAGATGCATCATCAGTTCTGTGACAAGTTATGAAGTGAGCCATTTTCGAAAACCTATCAACCACCACAAAGATTGAATCTTTACCAGTTCGAGTTCTAGGCAATCCTACCACAAAATCTATTGATATATCAACCCAAGGATGGTCAGGAATAGGTAAAGTAGAGTACAAACCGTGCAGTTGGGTAGTAGATTTAGCTTGCTTACGTGTGACACATCTAGAACATACCCGTTCGACATCCCTTTCCATATGTGGCCAATGGAAATTTCCATGATCTTGCATAATTTTCAGGGTCTTAACCACGCCAAACTGGCCCATGAGACCTCCTCCTCCGTGCTTCCCTAACTAAAAGGTCTCAAATAAAACAGTTAGGTATACACAAACGATTTTCATAAAACAAGAAACCATCTTGTTTAAAGTAACGGCCAGAACCATGTTTAGAACATTCAGCAAATATATGTTTAAAATCAGAACCCATCCTATAAAATTCTTTCAAATGTTCAAAACCCAAAAGTTTGGTTTCAAGAGTGGAAAGTAGAGTGTACCTCCTTGACAATGCATCGACAACCACATTGTCTTTAATTGCTTGTAACAAATTACATAAGGAAACGTCTCAATGAACTCCACCCACCTAGCATGACGTTTGTTCAGTTTATGTTGACCCTTGAGGTGTTTAAGGGACTCATGGTCAGAGTGAATCACGAATTCTTTTGGCCAAAGGTAGTGTTTGAAGAGCTCTCTCTAATGCATATAGTTCTTTGTCATAAGTAGGATAATTCAAGGTTGCTCCTCCCAGCTTCTCACTAAAATATGCAATAGCTTTCATATCCTGCATCAAAACAGCCCCAATGCCCACATTAGAAGCATCACATTCTATTTCAAAAGTCTTAAGAAAATCAGGTAGAGCTAGAATAGGAGCATTGATAAGCTTATCCTTTAATGTTTGGAAGGCATTCTCTTAAGCTTCAGTCCATTTGAAACCGATTTCTTTCTTGATGATCTCAGTTAAGGGAGCAGCCAAAGTGCTAAAATCCTTTATAAAACACCTATAAAACCCAGCCAGCCCATGAAAACTTCTAACTTTGCTTAGACTCTTAGGTGTAGGCCATTCTTGGATTTCTCTCATTTTTTCCTCATCCACCTTGATGCCTCGTGCACTTACAACAAAGCCTAGAAAAACAAGATTATCCGTGCAAAATGTGCATTTCATAAGGTTAGCATACAATTTTTCTTGTCAGCCCAAATGGCATCACTAACCATTCATATAATCCATGCTTAGTTTTAAATGTGGTTTTCCATTCATCACCTTCTTTCATTCTAATCTGATGATATCCACTTTTCAAATCAATCTTAGAAAAGATATTAGAACCATGTAATTCATCAAGCATATCATCAAGTCTAGGTATAGGATGGCGATACTTAACCGTTATGTTGTTGATTCCTCTACAATCAACACACTTGCGCCAGCTGCCATCTTTCTTTGGCACAAGAAGAACCGAGACAACACAAGGGCTCATACTCTCATGTATATGTCCCTTCCTTAGCATCTCATCTACTTGCTTTTGAAGCTCCTTAGTCTCTATAGGATTGGTTTGAGAAGCTGGTCGATTTGTTAGAAAAGCGCCGGGGAGAAAATCTATTGGTGCTCAATTCCCCTTATAAGTGGCAATCCGTCTTTGATTTCTTCAGGGAATATATCTTCAAAATCTTGCAAAAGAGAAGAAATTTTGCTCGGCAACACCGGTCCAAGATTATGCAATGTTGTTAAAGCTTCTTTAAACACAAAAAGAAGCAAACGAGTGCTTAGTTGGTACGGCCTTGGTGTAGAAATTATGGCATGGTGGCCTTTTTATTGCAGTCTCCTTTGTCCTCTTGAGCTGAAGCTGGTCCTTATAAAGTTCTTGAGGTGATAATGGTAATAATAGGATCTTACGACCTTTGTGGGTGAAAGAGTGACGGTTTGTAAATCCATCATGCACAACTTTTCTGTTAGATTGCCAAGGTCTCCCTAGTAGTATGTGCCCAACCTCCATTGGTAAGATGTCACAAAGAACATCATCCTTGTATTCTCCAATAGATAAAGATATCAATACTTGCTTAGCAATGCTCATTTCCCCCTTCTCATTTAGCCATTGTATCTTGTATGGCTTCGGGTGTGGTTTAGTTTCCAGACCAAGTTTATTTACCATTGTCTCACTAGCTATGTTGGTATAGCTTCCTCCATCAATGATTATGCTGCATAGCTTGTCTTGTACTATATACCTTGTATGAAATAAATTCTCTCGCTGTTCTTGCTATTCAGGTTGAGGATTCAAACTGAGTGCTCTTCTTGCAACCATGATATTCCCACTCAAAGGCTCAGCTTCATAAGTTAATGTAGCCTATATATCTTCAGGTGGTGAAGGATCAAATGCTATGAATTCATCAGCTAACTCATACTCTCCATTAGGCAATATCGCCATAACCTTTTGATTTGGACAAGAATTACCATAATGACCCCTACCTTGACACTTAAAACACCTAACCTTTCTGGACCGTGGCTTATTTTCAACCTTCTCCTTAGTGCTGGTCACATTGAAGTTTTCAGAGACTCCCTTAGTTTCTCCTTTGATCAGTTCAGACTGAACTCTCTCTTGGTCGCTCTTCTTTGGTATAATTTGACCAAATATTGTTATTGTAATAGCTACGAGTATGACTTTTGTGTTTGAGCTGTTGTTCAAACAAGATAGCTTTGTGAAGCATGTCTTCAATCTCTACATAAAACTCCATCTCAAGCCTGTCTTGTATCTCACGGTTCAATCCTCCCAGAAACCTGGCCATTGTTACTTCTTTATCTTCCATTATATCAGCCCGAAGCATTACAGTCTCCATTTCTTGATAGTAGTCCTCAACAGACCGGTTTCCTTGAGTCAACCTCCTCAGTTTTTGATGCAAATCCCTATAATAATGAGTTGGAACAAACCGCTTTCTCATAACCATTTTTACTTCTTTCCAAGTGCAGATTGGATATTCCCATTCTGTCTTCTATTAGTCACAAGCTGATTCCACAAACTCAAGGCATAATCCGTGAATTCTGTGGCAGCCACCCTTACTCTATTTTCCTCAGTATAATGTTGACAATTAAAGACCAACACAATCTTGGTTTCCCAATCCAGGTAAGCATCCAGATCATTTCTGCCTTGGAAGGATGGTATGCAGATTTTAAGTCCACCTAGATTTTTTAGCATACGGTTTAGAACTTCCTTCTTTCTATGGCTCCTATGGCTTCTTTTGGATGTGTCACTCGTACGTCCATAGTATTCTTCAGCCATCCTATCTCCACTAGAACCAGACTTCTTGGTTATCCTTCGGAATTATCACGTTGAGATTATAGGTGAACTTGCTCCTTATCTGAACTTCCTTGCTTAGACCTTGTTGCAAATTTCTGTGGCCCATCAGACTGAATTTCTTGACAAAAAAACCTCTGGTCAAAAACCGTTTCTAGCTTCTTATCAAGCAACCTCTCCATAGCTTCAATAAGGAGCTTGTTGTTAGTACTTTGTGGAGTCTCTTCATCTTTTTGCGACATGATTTCCTGCAAAATAACACACAAAACTGACAGTAAATTAGTCCAGCAATTCGAAACAAACAAACCCTAGGTAGAATGGAAATCACTAGTAGAACTTTAATCAAACGATTTCAGAAAATCCAAGTTGACCCAACCCTAAATCGCACAGCCAAAATCTTTAAAAAAATATGCAGAGTTTGTGAACAAAATTTTCAGATTCTAGCAACAAAATCGAGAGTAAAACTTGATGATGGTGAACATATAACACAAAGCAGATCAAAATCAGTGAATATTAGGGTTTCTAACACAATTTTTGAGCACTTTTGTTAACCAAAACAAATCACTAAATCAAAGATGGAGAAGAAGAAGATGAGAAGTCAGAAAAGTGATAGAGATCAAAACACTTAGCCTTTGAAGTGGCTCTGATACCACTTGATGTACCCCATATAAGATCGACACTGCAAATACAAGTGAGAGATAGATTTTGGTCCTTGACAACTCGTTGGAGAAAAAGAAACCAAGTAGATGGATCGCTTGGTCGCATAAGGGTTACGGAAGACCCTTGATATTCCGCTAGAGTTCTTTGGATATGACTCACCAAAGAGAGAACAACATTCAAAAGAGTTTGATAAAAGGAAAGTTGTTGGAAACAAAAGAGTAGCTTATAATCGCTTAAATAGTAGAGAATGAAAACCCTCGTGTTCTTAAAGATAAATGGGCTGATCTCTAATTCAACAAATGGATTCTCTTGTAAAGTTTGGACTATTTGCCTCATTAAAACCTTACCCAAAAAACCCAATGGGACAAAACCAAGTGAAGGAAAAAGAGTACAAATAGACTACAAACCCATTTGTTGAGTACAAGTCAAAACCAATGTGGTTAGACTTGGATAGTCTTCTTCTTGATTTTGAATCATGATGATTAGTCCTCTACTGGCTTGGTTGAAGAGTTTGGCCCTTGACCTTGTCATTGCTCCAGCTGGTACACACATAATATCTTCATCAGTTTGCTCCTCATCCGTTGAATCCTTGTCCTTTGTACCCGCATCTAGTGAGTTGAGTTCTTGCTGGTCCAGTATCATATCATATACCCAAAAAAAGACTACCATTGCTTAAAACACTGCTCCCTCCATTTCTTAGACAATGTCATTTTAGTTTTTTCACAATAAATAATAAACAGTATTAAGCACCTTTTTTACCTTTAATGAAATTTATATAATTACAATTTTTGAAAACAATTGAATCTTGACGAAAGTTGAAATAAATATGAAAAGGAAGAAAAACAATCCGCAAAATTGCAAGGTAGTACTACATGATGTGTGTGATTTTTGATGGTTTTAGAGTCTTATTTTGGTCACTTTGCATTCATCTAATTAGACTTTCTTTGCAATCAGGTTTGTTTATGTTAGTTTTGCATTATTTGCATTTGCATTAAGAGTTTTGGAGTTTATCTAGGTAAAAGAGCAGAAAAGGAGCAAAACTGGAGCTAAGGAGAATTGGAGCAGCTGATGGAACGTCTAAGTCAAGAATGATTGTGCACCCTCAGATTGCTGCCTCACAGATCACAAGGCGAGGAATACCCAGAACGCTCAACAAAGGCGACCTCGGTGACTTAGCTCAATCTATCTGCCGCGAGGAAAGACCAATACAAAACCAATACCCATCCCTCTTCACATCGAAGGTCACACTCGGAGCCGCAACTCAGACAAGAACCACGAGGACAGAGAAGTGAAGCGTTCCTCAGTGCCAAAGCTCGCGCAAGGATATCGAGGGAAGTTTTACTAACCGCCTGGTTGACCAACTTAATTCGGTTTGACCATTAGGGTTATGAGAATGATCTTATAAATACCCCTAATGACACTCTTATCATTTTTATCTTATGTTTAGCTGAAAAACTCTCTCTATTTTTATTGTTGTTTTCCTTTAAGCTTGTTTAAGGTTGGTACTCTTTCAATGTTTATGAATTGAATGAATTAGTATTGCTTGTGTTCTTCATCTTTTCTTCTTGCAATTTCTTAGATTCTTTACTTTATTAATGCAATAAGAATCTACCCCAATCCTCAGCCCTTTGGGACCGAGGACACACTCAGAATCTTTAACATCGCCTTAACTCTTGCGAGTTAAGTGAGTAGTCAGACCACGTTGATCAGTTGATGCACACGCGTTCGAAGGGCTCTCACAACCTTCAGCCACTCATCAACAACATCAACCTTATTCCTCGTGAAATCAGATGCCGGCGCACGAGAATGCAGCAGCCGCAGCCCGATCTGGACAATACAACACCGGGCGTGACAACGGATGGAACACCACCGTTACCAAATGAAACCGCCCACCAGGCGCGAGTACAACCTCAAGCTCGCCGCCCTTGCTACATTGGTGCAAGCGATGCTCCGAGCATTCATACTCAACAGAACGGGATCCAACCGCCGACGATCCAAAATAACAACTTTGAGATCAAAAGTGGACTAATTTCAATGGTCCAAAACAAAAAATTCCACGGCTTACCCTCGGATGACCCCCTCGACCACCTTGATGAGTTCGAGAGGTTATGTACACTTACTTGCATCAATAAAGTGAGTGAGGACGCGCTGAAGCTAAGACTCTTTCCCTTTTCCCTTGGAGATAGAGCACATCAATGGGAGAAACACCTTCCCATATGCACCATAACTACTTGGTCGGACTGCAAATGCCTATTCCTCACCAAGTTCTTTTAAAATTTGAGGACAGCCAAGCTCCGGAATAATATCTCCAACTTCGTGCAGCAAAGCACTGAGTCGCATGCCGAGGTGTGGGACCGATACAAGACATATCAGCCTTAATGTCCACATCACGGTTTCCCGGAGAACACTATCCTCAGCAACTTCCACCGAGGAGTCCACCCGAGGATCCGTATGCTCCTTGATACTGCAAGCCACGAAAGCTTTTTGAAACAAGAGATTGCTGAGGGAAGAGCACTCATAGAGAACCTCGCTCTAGCTGATGGTCAATATGGCGAGGAGTACAACCGAGCTGTAAGGAGTACTTCTGATTCCGAAACATCCGTGCGCAAAGAGTTGAAACAGCTACACGAGAAGTTAGACAAGCTGCTTATGGTCCACACAAAGCAAGTAAATCTCGTTGAAGAGGAGATGTTACAAGAAGAAGAGGATGAACAAGTTAAAGAAAATTGCTTTGTCCAAAATCAAGGAGGATCTAAACCATGGGTGAACTACAAACAAAACCTAAGCTTGATCTATAGAAGTACGAACGTAGAAAACCCACAAGATCAGGTCTATCCGCCAAAGCAAAGGGCATGGATTCCAAAGGAGCAATGGAAACAAAGTCTCAAACCAACACCAGCTGCAACACAACCATAGTCTACACAAGATGGTTCACTGGACATGATGAATATGCTTCAACAAATACTCCAATGCCAAACTGCTCATCAAACGGAAATCACTAAAAAGTTTTGAGAGGTACATAGTCACAATTACACTACTTACAATGATCTCAACTATAAATTTGAGACTCTCAATGCGAGATTGAAATATGTGGAGAGCAATCAAGCATCATCATCAACAAAGACCACCAACCAACTTCCCGGGAAAGCCGTCCAAAACCCTAAGGAGTACATAACCCAATTTATCACTCTTCGTACTGATTAAGTGCTTCCACCAGTTATTAAACCGAAGGACCAAGCCGAGGATAGCGTTATGCAAGAATGGGGGGCAGAACAAATCAAAGTAGAAGCCTGATATGAACAATTCGGGGACACACCTCACAGGCCAGAGCCACGAGGAGAGGCTGATGATAGTCTTGTTGCTGGAAAAACTGCCAACTCCACACTACTCAGGGTAATCTCTCACATGCCTATGCAGCAAGGAGAAGAATCAGATGGTCCCAAGTAGAACACAACTGAAGGAGCTGCACATGTGGCAGCCACGAAAGCTAAAGCATCTTTCCCCTCTAGATTGAAGAAGAATCAAGTTTGGAAGCAAAGGGTCCTTTTTGACAAACAAATGAGCGGTATTGAGTTGAAGATCCCCATCTTGGATGCTTTTGCTTTAATCCCTCAATCCAAAATTTTTTTGAAGGACACTCTCAAGGAAAGGGAGGAAGAATGCATGGCTATTGGGACAAGAACATCCGGATCACTCTTGGTACCAGTTTTGCCGCACAAAAATAAAAGGCTCGTTGCGGAAAAATTGGATGACCTGGGGAGTTTTACACTTCCATGTGTTGTAGGCCATTTGACGTTCATCAACTGCCTCTGTGATCTTGGGGCATCTATCAGTCTCATTCCACTCATCATTGCTCAGAAGTTGGTGTACTCAAACTTCAAGGATTGCAAGATATCATTAGTCCTTGCGGACAGAACCACAAGGAAGCCGAGGGGACTGCTCGCGGATGTACCTGTGAGTGTTGGCAGCGTTCTAGTTCCAACAAATTTTGTAGTATTGGAGATGGATGAAGAGCCTACGGATTAACTGCTATTGGGTAGACCATTTTTGGCATCAGTAGGAGCAATTATTGACATAAGGAACAGAACTATTGAGTTGAAGGTTGGCAAAGGTATTGGAATGATGTTTGACCTGAAAGAAGGAAAAAAGAATCCCACTATCGACGGACAATATTTTGAGATCGAAGGAACCATCAGAGGAATGGCCGAGGAAGTAAACGAGGGAGCTCTGGTTTCCCTCGCAAACCCGTACTAGAGAAGTATGGAGAGTCAAGCTTGTGACTCTAAACAAACCCACTTGGGAGGGAATCCCATGTTTGTCCTTTACTTTTAAAACTCGTTTTAATTTTGTTTAAAGTCGTTTTAACTTTGTCTTGTTTTGAGAACACTTTTCTTTTTATATTTGTTATTATGGGTATTTGGTATGTCAATCTGTGTCTCAGGTACAAGAGAAGCAAGAGCATCATCTTGGCAGCGTTCTTGGTAATGTTGAGGAAGTGATACCCTCAACAAGCCAAGAACGAGCGTCCCTCGCATTTGATCCTCGGGGGAAAAAGAGGCGAGGAATGAGATGAATTTGACAAGGAACCAGAATCCCTCAAGGCATGAGGTCGAGGAAGGTGTGCGAGTAGTGTTCACATTGCCTTGAACACCACTCATGGACCTACTTGCACACTTTAGTATCCTTATATATAGAGTTCTAGCCAAATGAATCTCGTTGCGTTTAAAACACACTTGCCATTCAGTGAATTCTTGAACATAAAGCTTAATCATATAAGTGCCTCACACTAAGCTTATTTTGATAATATGGCTAATTGTTTATGGTTTTAGATATTGCCAAAAACAGGGAGGTAATCAAGACTCAGAACAGTCAAAGGGCAGACCAACGAGAGCAGTTCAGACTTGGTTTTTCTAAATAGATGTTCAAGCTTTGGTATTGACCGCAAGGAGATGGAGCGAGGAGATAGACAATCGGGTACATAAGAATAGGGAGTTGATCTGGTTCTAGCTCATCAAGTAGGGCCCATGAGCTAACAACTTTGGCTAAAATCAAGGAATGGTCAAATCAAGGTCGGACCAATCCAACGGTTGAGATTGCTTAAGGTATTAAAATTTGAAATCGACGGTCCGGATGGAGTCAGAGTGCAAGGACAATTCATGAGGCATGGGAAACCAAAAATTGTCTCCTTTCTCCTTTCTAATTTGTCTCCGGAAAGCCCTACACAAGTCCCCTATATATTCTGCTCCTCTTACTTCCACTCCCTCATTCACTCTCAAGCTAACAACACACCAAGCACTCTTTTCTTTTATCGCCGGCGAGTATCTTTAGCGAGTTCAAGTTCTCTGATTTAAGAAGTCTTACTCTCATCAAACATGTATTCAAGATATAAGAGCAAGGTCAAGGAATTCCGCAGCAAGTTCATTCACGATGCAAGAAGAGTTGGGCGGAACGAGATGGAGGCAGGATTGGAAGATTCGCCGCCAATTTTCATGGAGAGGATCCACGAACCCAGAACTCATCGTTTCATTGTGGAATCAGATGATGAGGATGATGCAGGATTTCAAATAAGGAGAGAAATTCTGATCAAAAAGACGGCATGAAAGTCGATGGGTGAACCAATGGACTGGAAGTACATACACGGTGAAGCAAGCTCTGCTCAAGAAAAAACAAGAGGGAAGCAGATCGCTTCGCTGTCAACCAGCGAGGATAGTGATTACGACAGCGAGTACGATCACCCCTCGCATGGACGCCGAGTATGAGAGCAAGGAGAATAGGAAAACCAGATCTGAAGCTGGGAAGAAAGGAAAGACGACCAAGTACCAGAGGGACATTGAGGATTTAAAACAAAGCGGTTACTCGGAGAAGGAGGCGAGGATGGCCTACGAGGAAAGGAAAGCAGAGAAAAAAGGAAAAGCCGCAAGAAAAGCCAACAACTCCGACCAAGCATACGAGGCTCTCACAATGATGGGTATTAAAATGACCTATATTCTGCACATCGGGACAATGGACAGGTTGAACATCACCTAGGATGTGGACAAGATCTTCACCTCGTTGGGGGTCAAAGTCTCCATGTATAGCATGGCAAGCTTCTACATCGAAGAGACTTTGCAATTTCTAGCAACCGTGGATCTTTGGGTTTACTCAAAGAAAGAGCATGAATTAATGAAGAAGAAGGGATCCGGATACATAATGTTCATGGTGTTCAACAAGTTATACACGGTGATGTTCAAAGAGATGGATAGGATCTATGGCTACCTATCCGGAGACTCGATGTATCCAGAAATCAGTAGCGATGAGACCAACGAGGTGTGGAACATGCTGACAGGTTGCAGGCATATGACTCATCACGGAGTAAAGGAAACTGGATCCGGAACCCCGCCATCAACTATGCAAGAAGGGCCATCGCCAATGTACTTTTTGCTAGACCCTCCACTTCGCCGATCCACCTCAGGGAAATGCAAATGATGGTGATGGGGATGAAGGAAATAGTTGGGTTTACTTCGAGTGGCATGCAAATTGAAGGAGATGATGAAAATTCCGACATGTCATTCGTCTTGGGAAAGCATCTTCTAACCTACCGCAGTCGGGCAATGACACAAGCAAAACAAAAAACCGGCAAGGCAAAGCATATCTACATCGATAGACTGGTTGCCCAAATTTTGGAAGCGAGCGAAGTGCCCTTGAACACGGACGATGATAATTGGGTTGAACCTCAATTCATGGATATGAGGTACCTTCAAGGAGCGGGCCTCTTTGCTAAAGGCAAGGTTGAAGGTCGAGCCGTGTACAAGTTCGATAACCTGGAGAAGAAGAACGCTAGAATCACTCTCCCTTGTTCTCAGTACATTTCACTCAATACAAGGGAAAACGTAACTTTCATCCCACCCCTTGCGGCCCTACTCGGTGAAGACCAGCGAGGACAGCAACCCCAGCAGACTGAGAAGGAAGTAAATGAGAAAGATGGTTATCCGGAATCCTACCTTTTCGAGGAGTTCACTGTGAAAAATTACGGCACCGCAACCAAGGAAGCCCACAAGCGCATTGGAAAGCTCCAAAATTTGGGAAAGTGGTTGCTCAAGAAGATAAAAGGCTTTGCAAAGGAAAATAAGGAATGGCAGAGCGAGCGCAAAGAACTATGGAAGGCGATTGATGGGCTACAATCATCAATCAGAGGAATGGCGCCTTAGCCTCACACACATGACTCGCTGCCACCAGCGAGGAGGCATTCAACCTCAGCGGTTACCAGCTCTCACAAAGCGCAACAAGAGCAACTATAACGCCGATCAATGGACATGTCGCGGGTGTACAAAAGGACAGGAAAGAAGGGTCATAGACGCCGTGCAGAAAAAGGACAGACATCCCAGCCGGATCCCTCGCATGCCTCCCTCGCTGAGCATGACCACGAGGAGTACTTAGATATACCACAACACATCGCACCTTGCGAATGATTGGCTCCACGAGGGTATCCAAACCCTCATAGTTACACTCTTGAGGACATGAACGCCTCAACTGCTCACCTTTTCTTTTTTTAGGTAACAAACTCCAAACCCTTTGTACATACATTTTTATTTTTGTTGTTTTAGTTTTTGTTTGTCTAGAAAACTCTCTTAGACTTTTATGCACACAAGGGACTATAAGATTTAAGTTTGGGGAAGCGGTCTAGAGTACTCTCACATTATTTCTTGTGTTCTTATTTTCCATTTTGCATGCATTTACTTAGGTTGTAAAACCCTTAAGATTTTTCTTTTTTCACTTTGTTGTTGCATTTCATAGCATCTAAGGCATAGAAAAAACCAAAAAATTTGAAAAATTTGACAAGTAAAAAAAAAACAGAGTGATCATGTAGTTGCATCCATTTAGCTTTGTATTTAGGTTGCATTCATATAGGATTCATGCATTAGACTTGTTATGTGGGAATGATCTTGATGATGGGAAACCTTGTTAAGTTAGCTAGTAACTATTGTGAATGCTCTTGATTGGTAAATAGCCATTTTAGAAAGTTTTTGGGTGGATCTTTCACCTTAGTGAACTTTGTTTGGGTTGTGTTTTGAAAAAGCCTTGTTTGATTCCTTCTAAAACTGAACTTGAATCGCCAATCTAGAGCCTAGAGATGCATCAAATACCTTCCGTCTTTATGTTTAGCTTGATCCATTATGTGTATATGGTAAAACCCTCTCAAGTTAAGTGAAAAAATGAAAAAATGAAAGCTGGTCGCCAAACCGAGTAAGTGGTAAAGGTGAAGTGGCTGGAAGGATGCGTAAACCTGTTGCTTTTCACGCCTGTTTATATTTGCTGCTTACTCCATATGCGGTTTGGTGAAGCAACTTGGAAGGAGGCGTAAACCCATAGCCTTTCATGTTTGTGTAAACCAACTTCGGAAAAGCCAAAAGGGCATATAAAAAGAGAAAAAGAAAAAGAACGAAAGAAAGAAAAGAATAAATAAGCGAGCAGCAAAATAATGAATGAGAAGGAACCATTTGAGTTGAAAAATGATCATGCTAAGCTTAGGGAAGCTGAACTATGTACTCGTTGATCTCTAATCTCTTTAAAGACCGCACCTAAAAGAAATAAGGAATTAGACTTGGACCTTTAGAGAATGGCTTAGGTACTAAGAATCAATAGGCTGAGTGCTATTCTTGAGAATGATTATATTGCGGTTTCCAAAATGATAGAGCCCACATGTGGGTTACACCCTAGCTTACACAAGTACTCGTTGGATGAGATGTTCCCACTTTGTGTGCAGTTTTTCCATCTTAGATCATTGAACTTGCTTGAGGCCAAGTAAGATCTAAGTTTGGGGGAGCTGATGTGTGTGATTTTTGATGGTTTTAGAGTCTTATTTGAGGTCACTTTGCATTCATCTAGCTATACTTTCTTTGCATTTAGGTCCGTTTACGTTAGTTTTGCATTCTTTGCATTTGCATTTGGAGTTTTGGAGTTTATCTAGGTAAAGGAGCAGAAAAGGAGCAAAACTGGAGCTAAGGAAAATTGGACCAGCTGCTAGAACGTCTAAGTAAAGAATGATCGTACACCCTCGGATCACTGCCTTGCGGATTGCAAGGGGAAGAATTCCCAGAACGCTCATCAAAGGCCACCTCAGTGACTTACCTCAATCTATCTACTGCGAGGAAAGACCAATGCAGAACCAAGACCCATCCCTCTTCACATCAAAGGTCACACTCAGAGCCGCAACTCAGAGAAGAACCACGAGGACAGAGAAGTCAAGCGTTCCTTGGTGCCAAAGCTCGCGCAAGGACACCGAGGGAAGTTTCATTGACCGCCTGGTTGACCAACTTAAGTCGTTTTGACCATTAGGGTTATGAGAATGACCCTATAAATATCCCCTAATGACACTCTTATTATTTTTATCTTATGTTTAGCTAAAAAACTCTCTCTATTTTTATTGTTGTTTTCCTTTAAATTTGTTTAAGGTTGTATTTGAATATTTTATGAATTGAATGAATTAGTATTGCTTGTGTTCTTCATCTTTTCTTCTTGCAAATTCTTAGTTTCTTTACTCTATTAATGCAATCGGAATTTATCCCAATCCTCAGCCCTCTCAAAATGAGGAGCGAGTAGATCCCTTTGGGTCTCGAGGATGGGGAGATCGGAGGTGAATTTGTTGATTCCACCGCCTAGCTAACTGATCAAAACGTTGATCTCTTCTAGTGAGGCTAAGCTTAATATTAATCTCTCCCTGATCAAGAGAGATCTAATTTGGGTAGTGAACAAAGGCTAGCGCTAACGGGAACAGAGACCATGTGCCTTGCTAGGGATGGCTTGATCCGCCGAAGAGAGATCTAGTATGGAGTCGGTCATTAGAAGATTTGGGCAAGGCTTAATGCATCCAGTTCGGCGTGATCACGGCGAGAGTCAGAATGGATCAGCCAATCCGGATTGAGATCCTCACAGCAAGAACGGGCCGATCTAACCTATCTTTTGGTCTAGAGATCGCTCAAAGAATCCGGCAAGTTTGCCGCCGATCAACCTCCCAAACCTCTAGATCCTCCCCTCTAGCTTTGCTTAAACCCTATTTCGCAGTTCATACTTTATTTTAGCTTCATTTCTCTGTTTAGAAATTTTAAATTCTATTTTGTTTTTGTCTTTAGTCTATTTTTTCCTATTTGCTAGTTTGCGAACATACCATATTTTTAGGATCTATCATTGTGACAGGATGCTAGATTAACTTAAACTAGGATCTGGTATTAGATATGTTGTTTACAAGCACTTCCAAGTATTGGTTCGACAAACCCACTCTACTCACCACCATACTCTATGATTTATATAAAGACCCGCAAAAGCGCTTCTATCACTACACTTTAGTGATATTCTTCCTCTATCCACAAGATTCAGAGGTTGAAGAAGCTCCACTATGCCCTTTGCTCTCAACCTTCTTTCTAAGAACGAGGTGAAATACTTCAAATCAAAACAGATGAAAACGAGAAAAAGAAAAGAGATGAATCGATAAATGATGAACTCAAAGAAGAATCAGTTTATCACAGAATGATGAACAACAATATTCTTTCTTTAATTCGGTAAGTCGTAGCATTGATTTTTAACCATATTATCCTACTGCAAGTGCATAGTAAAACGTAGTAGCGTAAAAGGGATCAAATCCACAAGGACCAAGTTGTCATACTATACATCTTATAATCAAACTATAGCTAAGACATATCAAAGCAGAGGTGGTGAATGCAATTAAACAAACGACAAATAAAACTTTCAAACGCAATAAACTAAAACATTAAGTTCAGGAAAATTCATCGGGAAACAAGGGAATTAAACCAGGAAACTATTCAAGGTGCAATTCAGATCGGTCTCGACTCAGATATAACTATACAGCCAACTCACTGTCATGGTGCGGACTACTATATCTAGCAACATGGGAATCCTAAACTTTCGTTTGGCTATAAAGATCTAGACATACGTTATTGAATTGGTCTGATAAGTCCATTGCCAGCCTTAACATCATCTTTCTTTGATTAAGGACTAGTTGCTTATCCAAAGTGGTTCAGACACCTAACAAGCTTTTGGAGAGTTAGAGAACCTAAAATGATAGGCTAGTTAGCTACTCTAACCTAGAAATTAAGATCAACAATAGATGGAGAACACGTCAAGCATATCAAATTATTTGTTCCTAATTCATCAATACCCTAAGAACCCTAGAAAAACCCTAAACCTTATTTGGGATCTACTCAAACATTATTGAAGAAAAGAAAACATAGACATTGAAGAGAACATAATTCAATTGATAATTACAAGGATAAGGTTGAGAATTCTTCTTCAAAGTTTTAGAGAGAGTTCATCTCCCTGTGTTATCGCAATTGAAAATTTACGCCTCTAAAAAAAATGTCCCCAAAAGGTTTTATACAAAATAAGGAAAAATAGGATTTTTTGTAGGTACGATGATCAATCAATCTAAGTGTGGATCGATCAATCCAACAAGATCTAGTTGATCACATGTTGGCTTGGTCGATTGTCAGGTTGGATGCAAGTTGTGGAGATTGAGAGATTGATCATCAGGTGTAAGCTGGTTGAGCGCATGTGCTGGCGGAGAGAGAGGATCGGTCGATCAAGTGAAGTTGATCGATTCTCAGGTCAAGCGCACTATCTGCTGCTGTGTGGGATCAATCAAACGATCTAGAGAGAGATTGATTGATCCCTATGTTTCACAAAAATGCCCGAATTTCTCTGAATTGCTTCTTTCTATGCTTTGAATGCATAATCCAGATTTAACACATCTTGTACCTGCAAGACTATAAAAACTGATAAAAACGAGGTAAATCAATTTCCTCAGACTTAGATTTTTGCTTGTCCTCAAGCAAAGAAATAAAAGACTAAAAGAAAGATGCAACTCAAGGAACTCATTATCAGAAGAATATTGCAAAATCAATTCCTGAAGTAAACCACATGAAACTTACCTGACATAATTGAGACCACTTTGTTCTTCACCCAGACTTAGCAACTCTCTCAATCGAACTTCACAATCTAAAAGAGTGATCCGAATGCACCATACCGACTTACCAAATATCTATAAGAATTATCATTCAATTAGACATTCAATTAGATATAAAGTTACTATGATATTGAAGTGTGGTCTCATCAAGGGAATATCGATCAAGGGACACATGGGTTTCTCTTTTGGCCTCAAAACTACCTTTTGTATGGTTCTTTTCCTCTCATCACATTTTCATTGCAAACTAACTCAAATATTCATTTGCTCGGTTTTTTTTTCTGCAACTGGAAAGGGTGTAAGCAAGAGTAGCGTCATTGAAGTTTATCTCAGTTACATGACCATGCTTAAGTCAAGGGTGTGCGATGGATCAATCAATCTAGGCTCTTTGACCAGATTCTCTTACCTAAAACATAGGAAAACCAAAACAAGAAAATTATGAATGGAAAAATGATGAAAAACAAGAAAACATACCTTTGGGCTGCCTTCCACTCAGCGCTTGTTTAAAGTTTTTAGCTTGACTTGAAAGTCTCTCAGTTGAGAGGAGGACTAGCCAAAGGGAACAAGCTTTCCTTGGGTATGTCAGTATCGGCAAAACATGACTTCAAACATTGTTCGTTAACGACAAACTCTCCGCCTTTAGTGTCAAGCAACACTACAGCTTCTTAGGGGCGTACTTCCTTGATTATGAACGGTCCAGACCACCTTGACCTAAGCTTTCCAGGAAAAAGTTTAAGACGAGGGTTAAACAAGAGAAATTGATCATTTGCAGCAAAATTTCTATTAAGGATACATTTGTTGTGTGCTGCTTTCGTTCTTTCTTTGTAGATTCTTGAGTTCTCATAATCCATGTGACAAATCTCCTCGAGTTCATGCAATTTCATCATTCGCCTTCTAGAAGCTGGTTTGATGTTAAAATTTAGGAGCTTAATGACCCAATTCTCCTTATACTCGAGCTCTACCGTGAGATGACATGACTTCCCTTAGACTAGGTGGAACGGGGTTGTACGCAACAATTTCTTGTAAGTCGTTATGTATGCGCAAAGAGCTTCATCAAGCTTTATAGACCAGTCTTTCCTTGTTTCGCCATCTGCTTTCTAAAGGCTGCTCTTAACCTCTCTGTTTGAAACTTCAACATGGCCACTTGTTTGTGGATGATAAGGTGTAGCGACCTTGTTCTGTACTCCATACTTATTCAGAAGACCATTGAAAGTCTTGTTTATAAAGTGAGAACCCCCATCACGGATAACTGCATGTGGGACTCTAAACCTTCAAAAGATAACATGCTTGAACATTTTCAGTACTACTTTGGCATCATTCGTTGGGCTGGCCAGTGCTTCTACCCACTTGGAAACATAATCAACAGCCACAAGTATATACTGATTTCCAAAGGAAACTCGGAATGGTCCCATGAAGTCTATTCCCTAGACATCAAAGACTTCTATTTCCAAGATGAAGTTTTGAGGCATCTCGTTTCTCCTGCTTATGTTTCCTTGTCTCTGGCACGAATCACAGTTCGAGATAGAAGCTTGAGCATCTCGAAACATAGTTGGCCACAAGAAACATGCTTGAAAGACCTTGGAAACCGTATTAAATGTTACAAAATAACCAGCATAGCAAGAGCTATGACCGTGAAACAGGATTCCTGGAATTTCATCTTCTGTGACACAACGTCAAAAAATTCCATCTGCACATTGCATATATAGATAAGGCTCATTCCAGAAATAATGCCTTATGTCTCAAAGAAATTTTTTCTTCTTGTAGCCATAAAACTGTGTTGGTTCAACCTCTACAGCCAAATAGTTCACGATCTCAGCAAACCAAAGAACGCCGGGAGGTTTCGAAGTCTGTGCAGAAACACGAGTTGTGTTGGGATTTGACCAAATCGAGTAAACATTTTCCTCGCATAGACTGTCATCCAAAGGTACTTTGTCATTCACCCGGAGTCTAGACAAGTGATATGCTACTCCATTCTCAATGCTCCTCATATCTTTGATCTCTAGATCGAATTCCTGAAGGAGTAAAACCCATCTAAGAAGCCTTCATTTCACGTCTTTCTTGGAGAGAAGATACTTTAGAGCGGCGTGATCAGTCTGCACTCTTACTATGGAGCCAACTAGGTACGACCTGAATTTATCAAAAGCAAAAACTATAGCAAGCAGCTCATTCTCCGTGGTTGCATAATTTTGTTGGGCGTAGTCTAGAGTTTAACTGGCATAGTAGATAACATGTAGCTTCTTGTTCTTTCGTTGTCCCACAACAGCACCCACTGTAAAGTCACTTCCATCACACATGACTTCAAATGGTAATTCCCAATCTGGTGGCTACACAATTGGTGCGCTTACTAGAGCTCCCTAGAGAGTGGGAAAAGCTTTATGACACTCCTTGTTGTACTCGAACTTAACATCCTTACACAATAGCTGTGTTAGAGGTCTTGCTATTTTCAAGAAGTTCTTGATAAATCTCCTGTAAAATCCGGCATGGCCGAGAAAACTTCTGACATCCTTCACTGTTGTAGGCAACTTCAGGCTCGTCATGACTTTGATCTTGGCCTTATCAACCTCAATACCATGCTCATATGTTTTGTGGCCCAAAACTATTCTATCTCTAACCATGAAGTGGCACTTCTCCCAATTTAGCACAAGATGCTTCTCTTCACAGCGCTTGAGTTCCCTGCAAAGATTAGAAAGACTACCAACAAACGAAGATCCATATACAGTAAACTCATCCATATATACCTCCATGATCTCTTCGATCATATCAGTAAAGATAGACATCCTGAATCATTGGAAAGTGAATGGAGTATTACACAATCCAAATGGCATTCTACAATAAGCAAAAGTGTCGTACATACATCTAAAAGTAGTCTTCTCTTGATCGATGTATCGCAATATGAAAGAAACCTGAATAACCATCTAAGAAAAAGTAATAAGGATGATTATCGAGTCTTTCAAGCATCTGATCCAGAAATGGCATATGGAAGTGGTCCTTTCTAGTGGAATAATTCGAACTTTTGTAGTCAATAGACATCCTATATCATGTCATAGTTCTTGTAGGTATCAACTCATTATTATCGTTCTTCACTATAATTATACCTTCTTTCTTAGGGACAACATGTACTGGACTGACCCAATTACTCTTACATATAAGGAATATAATTATTGCTTCTAAAAGTTTCATGATCTCCTTCTTAACAACATCTTTAAGGTTAGGGTTCAATCTTCCCTGGTTTTCTACAAATGTTTTAGACAGATTGATAAGATGTATCCTATGCATACATAGATCATGAGAGATTCCGGTAATTTCATCAAGTGAATAACCTATGGCTCTACGATACTTGTAAAGCTCGCATAAGAGTAAGGTAGTTTCAATATTATTCAATTTAGCGTTAATGAAAACTGGGTAAGTCAAGTTTTGACCTACGAAAGCGTACTTTAGCCCTACTGGGAGTGTTTTGAGTTCGATTTTTAGAGCCTTGAGTTCGCTCAATGGGTTATCCACAGATGCAGAAATCGATGGCTTAGGTTCATCCAAAGCAATGTAAGCTACCATTTTCTCAATTTTCTGGCTTGATTTCAGCATCTTAGCATACACACTTGCTTCTATAGTGAGAAACCTGAATTCTGATTTAGCCTTGGTCAAAGTTATGTCTAGAGGATCTCATCGGTGATTTTATTCAAAATTTCCTCTGAATCGGCCATAAAAGTCATCCCATTCAACATAGACTTCTTCAACATCTTATCTATCTCAAAGCGCATAACCATATCACCTAAATGGAGATCAATCCTACCATTTTTCACATCGATCATCACACCCACTGTTCTTAAGAATGGTCTGCCCAAAATCAAGGGATCTTTGGGCTCCTCGTCCGATTCTAGGACTACAAAATCAGCTGACACATAGGCTTTCCCTATCTTGACATGTATATCTTCCAAAATCCCTACTCGGAGCTTCATTGAACAGTCTGCAAAAATAAACGATATCTTTATCTTCTTGAATTTGATGTACCCCAAACGTAGTGCAACTGAATGTGACAATAAGTTGACACTTGAACCGGTTCACAAAGAGTTCGAGAAAATACCAGAAAATCGATCTGAATAGACAATATAAACCATCCGGGATCTTCCTCTTTCTTAGGAAGCTTATTCTGAAGTACCGCACTATAGTCATGAGCGATCATCATGACTTTTTCTTCTCCAGTGAACTTTCTCATGACTAAGCTCTTGATATAGCTTTTTACGGAGGGGATCATCTGCAAGGCATCAACAAAGGGTAGTCTCACAGATAAATCAACAAGCATCTCCTTGCACTTTGCAATCTCCAAGTCCTTTCGAGACTTCTTGGGTGAAACAGGATATGGAGGTGTAGGCGTGTAAGTTCTGTCATTCACTGCTGGCACTCTCTGACTTCTTACCACTGGAACTTGCTGAGGTGGTCCTGGAGTGACTTTCTGTGTCGAATTCGGCGTTGGCTCATTTTCATTTTTGCTTGTTCTGATTCCTCATCATCATTGAGATCTATAACTATAATTCTGATTGATGGCTTCATCATAGTAGGTTCAAGCTCTCTACCGCTTCTCAGTGTGATAGCATTGCATTCTTGTTAGTTATTCCATACTGCTCCTATTGCAGGTTGCTGCTGCTGGTTAACGACATGAGTAGGCTCGTGGTCAGAGTTTTGGATCTGAGCGATGACATACTCATACTTAGTGTTCAACTCGTCATACATCTTGTCTACATTTGCATTAATCTTGATGGTAGCATGTTGTTGCCTTGAATGAGCTGCTGCAACATTGCCTTAATCTCATCTTGAGAACTATCTCGAGGGCTTGATGGAGTTGATGTCTGGTTAGGCGAAAAATGAGCCTCTCTCCAAATTACTGCTGACTCTGGATGCCTCAAAATAACCTCACTCGATGTGTCACACTGGTCCACAACCTTCTTCTTAACTCCACTTTCTACGATGAAGGTGTCTAACTTAGCAGAAAGCCATTCTATCCTCTGAGATCGGGTATCGATTCGTTGGTCAAGTGGGTCTTCGTTAGAGTATTGATTACTAGAATTTGCAGAAAGATTCTTAACCAAAATGAAAGCCTTTTCCTTGGTATTGGTCATGAAATTACTGTTGTTCGCACCATTCAAAGTCTTCTTGTACTCCCAATTTACACTTCCATAAAAGATGGTTAAAATGTGCTCATTTGAATACCTATGATGCGGACATTCTCACTTGTACTGCTTAAGTCGTTCCCAAACCTCACAAAAGAATTCATCTTCTTGCTATTGAAAGGTGGTGATTTGGTTTTTTAACTGAGCTGTCCTTGCTTTGGTTAAGAAATAATCTAAAAAGGCATTCCTTACATCATCCCATGAAGTGAGTGACGCTGGAGAAGAGATTTAAGCCATCGAAAAACTTTGTCTTCTAATGGAAACTTAAATAATTTTCATTTGGCATAGTCCTCAGGGACTCCATTCAGTATTGTAGTACTGCAAATCTCTTCATAGTTTTCGATATAGTCCATCAGATTCTCAGCCAGAAAACCGTGAAATGGAAACTCCCTAATCAATTCAATCATCTGAGGGTTGAATTCAAAGTTCCCCCTTGTAGCGGAGGCAAGCAAATCGCTGATCGATTATGATAGAAGATGTGACGAGTATAAATATCTTTTGCTTAATTTCATGTAAACAATCCATCAATCCTCTGTTTTCTTAAAATTGTATATACTATAATTGATGTCATATAGATTTCAATCAACAATTTAAATAATTCACAGACTGACTTTTCAAACACTCAAACTAATGAAAATGTAACACTTCATAGGAATTCCTTCTCTGAATAAAAGAAGACTTCACGTTGTTGATGTTGTCACACAATACA
>OVBA01000365.1:0-71491 GCA_900406435.1 Lepidium aucheri
ATATTTTAATATTATTTGATTAGTTTTAATAAGTTAAAATAAATAAAGATATTTAAATAGGTATAAATGGGTTTAAATGGGTACAAAATATTTAAATGGGTTTAAATGGGTATAAAACTAAATGGGGTTAAATGGGTTTGAGGTTAAATGGGTTGGGTTTTAAATGGAATGGGTGTAAATGGGGTGGGTTTACCCATATTAACATGCCTATATGATCTGCGTGATTTTTTGTTTTTTTAAGTATGGCCACATATTTACCAAAATTAGTATATAATCAAAAAATCTAAAATCTAAAAGTTATCAAAAATAAACTTAAAAAGCAAGTGAATAAATCAAAAAGTACGTGGTCCGGTTGATTTGCCAAAATTCTATCACTAAGTGATGAATTCGAATTTTATTTAGCTCTAATTGAAATTTTTTTTGATATAGAATGGATTTTGTAATCCAATTATTGTTAACCAAAAAACAAGTGGATAATGATTTTATGAAGACCGTAGTCAAATAAGATTACAGTTCAAAAAATTTTAAAGTTACCAACAAATCTAAAACTTACCAAAAAAAAAAAAGTGAATAATGATTTTTTCAAATCTATAATTTACCAAAAATTAGTATATAAGTCAAAAATATTTTTCCCTACATATAAGCCAAGTAAATATAAAATCTAAATCTAAAACTTATCAAAAACAAGATCAAAGTGACTACATAATGATTTTTATAAGACTATAATCCATAGATTTACCAAAAATTAGTATATAAGCCAATAATAAAATCATTTATTTATTAAATTATTAAACATATAGTGGCCAATAAGCCAATATATCAAAATTAGTATATAAATATATATATATATATATATCAAAATTAGTATATCAATATATCAAAACTAGTATATCAATATATCAAAATTAGTATATCAATATATCAAAACATATGGTGACTTACATATCAAAATTAGTATATAAGCCAATAAATAAAATCATATAAATAAATAAAATCATTTATATATAAGCCAATATATTTATTTATTAAATTATTAAACATATTTAGTATATAAGCCAATAAATAAAACATAATTAATTAAACATATAAGCTAAGAATCTGGTGGCCCGATCATATTCTTGATCTAACTTGGCACCAAATGGTGAATTTGAATCTCATGCATTTTCAGTTGGATCAATTTAGCTATAGATCAACTTTTGTCGATCCAAAAAAAAGTTTAGAAAATAAACTCAAAATTGAAAATAATTTAGTGAAGGCTATAGTCCATAGTTCTGACAAAATATTATATAAGCATATCCTTGTCGACTGATAAATCTGTAAACTATATAGCCTTCACAAAATCATTTTTCACTCAATTATATGCTTATCTTTTGTAATTTATATATTTCATGTTTTTCAGTATAAAAATGTTTGGGTCAATGTATGTATTATATCCTTCACAAAATCATTGTTCACTCTATTTTATTCTAATTTACGGCTATTTATAGATTGTTCATTTTTTGTCAACCTTAATCTAATAAAAATAAACCTAGAAATAAGCCTATTTGTGAGATTTTTTTTATTTTTCACGTGCATACTTAGTTTTGGTAAACTTTTAGGGTTTAGCCTTCACAAAATCATTTTTTTCACTCTATTTTATAGAGTAATTTTAAGAAATGTTCCTTCGAAAATATCTTTTTTCAAAAATGTCATTTTCCTTTTGAAAATGAATCAAAAGGTTACTTTTGAAAAAGAATTTGGTTCAAATGACATTTCTGAAATTTTTCCTATTTTATATTTACTTTTTGTTAAATTTAAAAATTTATAATTTTGACTTATAAAAGATTTCCAAGTAAATTTCATGAACAATAACCTTAAAATATTTTTCACTGCTTAATTTCAATTCATAGATTTTATCTGTTTTTCCTTATATACTTATTTTTGGTAAATCTTTGAAGTGTGGACTATACCTTCACAAAACAATTATTTCTCCATTGTATGTTTATTTTTTATATAAATTTTACAATTTTCCTTATATACATAATTTTGGTAAATCTCTACTATATAACCTTCACAAAATCATTTTTTACTCACTAATCATTAAAATACCTAGTAACTTAAATTTTATGTCATTGACCGCTATTGATCAGTCATAGTTTAGTGGTTTAACAGAAAAATAATATTTGATTCGCGGTTGCTGATCACAAGATGGTTAATAAAAATAAGGTTTTATATTGTACTTCTGTGGTGGAAATAGACCGTATTCTCTAATAAAAACTGTAAAAATATAAAGCTAAGGAAAAGCACCCGTGAGTGTATGTAAGGATGGAGGCGTGAGAAGTGGACGGCAGAAGTGGGATGAGTGGAGTCTAAGTGGGACAACTCCAAAGTTCACGAGACATTACTTTGCTTATTTTAAAACAATCCAATAACAATTACAAACAATCTCAAATTCTGTCTCACTTAAGTATGGAAGACAATATTTCAAACCGACGAGTTTGAATTCATTCATGAAAGAAAAAAAGGAAAATTAGGTTTAGGGGTTCTTCAGAAGAAAAATAAGAACTGAACCTAACTTCCAAAATCGATCTGGCTTTCAAATTTAGAGAAAACTTTGATTTTGGCTGAGTCAACAAAAAATTGAAGGTTTAATCAACCACCGTCAAAATTCAAAGTTTAATCAACCATTTTTAAAAAGTTCAAGGTTAAATGCCGAGTTACTCTCAGTCTGGTGGTTAGGATGATCCAGCTAATGACTCAGGACACCGGGGTTCGATTCCTCCCTACTACACTAGTAGGATTAAAAGAGATTTTAGGGTGTGTGCTAGGCTATGGATCGGGTCTTGTCGATCTAATTGGTGACAAAAAAAACAAAGTTCAAGGTTAAATTGATACTTTTCTCATTTAAAAACAATTACAAACAATTAAACAATATATTAAAGGTTTAATCTAATATATATTATACTTGTAAGCTTCTACATTGACTTAACATGGCCTGCAATATTCTCATTCTTTTATATTATTATGTACCTGAAAATGCATAGCCCTGCAAGATTTATTTTACTTGAGATCATAAAATGTATAAAGATGGTATGTAGAATTTAATAGCCACTTCGAAAGAGACAAATGTGATGTTATCTACACTTTAATCTCTTAAGTCACAAGTCACAAACTGACAAATAATCATCCATTCTTGTTTTATTTTTATTTTATGATAAAATAAAAACATGAAACCCGTGAGTCTGCATATTATGATTGTTATAAATTTAGAAAGATACAACCATCACTTTTCAATGAAGTTATTGTGATGGTTTTGCATCTTATGAACACAATTAAGAACTTGATTTGAAGTAATGACACAAAACATGATTGTTTTTATGTGTTTGCGTTGTGTTTATTTATTTATTTACTTTATAATTAAGATGGTTCGGTTTTAGTTAGCATATTACCGCTGTTTCGAATTCAAATTCACAATCAGAAAATACCATCTAAATATTCTCTGACGTATACTTATACAAACATGATTTAGGAGAGATTTGAACTCAGATAGTATATTACCGATGTTACGAATTCAAATTCACAATTAGAATGAGCCATCTAAATATCTTATACAAACAAAAAATATTCAAACTCAGATAGTATATTACCGCTGTTTTGAGTGTTTTTTCCTGAACCACTAGATTTGCGTTGTGTTTATTACTAAGTATGGTCATGCTAATGATATAACTCTATTTGCTATTTGAAATTTTTGAGGACACTCTTATTACCGCTAAACCTCCCAATCAATTGATACCACTAAGTATTAAAATCATTGCACAACTTAGAAAAAAAAATCAGACAAAAAATGTCTGAAATCTTTCTCCATTATCTTTGTGCCTATAAATACTTATTCTCTCCACTTCACTCCTCATCAAAAACAATCACTCTCCACATCCACAAAGGTTCACAACTCACAACTCACAAGTAAACTCTCTTTCTCCTTTCTAAACACAAACACAAAGACAATCTCTTTCATATTTCCCTATCTATCTATCTTTACTAGTTTTATTTCGCGGGTACAAATAAGATTTCAACTTTCATTATATAAACATAGTTACGAGGGAGAAATAGATCGTCGACCTAACCACATAAAACTTCTCTTTTTCTAGCTAACTTTCTTTCGTCTTCTTTTTCAGATACAAACCCATGAAGAACAACATACTCATTTGCATAGTTACCATCATAACCCTCTTGAGCCTCATAACCACTTCTAATGGAAGAAGAGTACTAAAGTCATATGAGACATTTGAGTACACTGCAATTACCTGCAGATCTCACAGTGCCTCCATTACAGAGTTTGGTGGTGTTGGAGACGGCAAGACACTAAACACAAAAGCATTCCAAAGTGCCATTGATCATTTAAGCCAATATTCATCTGAAGGTGGAGCTCAGTTATTTGTTCCTGCCGGAAAATGGCTCACCGGAAGTTTCAACCTTACGAACCATTTTACTCTGTTTCTTCATAAAGATGCTACTCTTCTTGCTGCTCAAGACTTAGAAGAATACCCAATTCTAAAGGCTTTGCCTTCGTATGGACGTGGACGTGATGCAGCTGGTGGAAGATTTGCTAGTCTCATCTTTGGAAGTAATCTCTCCGACGTAATTATCACCGGTAAAGCTTTATTCTTTTTGTTTTTAAGTCGGAAATTAGGTATGGGCTTTCGGGTATGGATTCCTGTTTCGGATCGGTTTCGGTTTCATTTTAAAACACAAACATATGTTTTAAATTTTTTGGTTGGGTTCGGTTTGGATATCTCAAATATTTTAATTAATTTTTATAAATTTTCAAAACTAATAAAAAAGTTTAAAAAAAATAAAACTCTAAAGTTTAATATAAATGTGCAAGTGGCATTTAGTCCAATGGCAGGGGTAAATCCACTAAATAGCAGACGCACTTGCATATCTCGGGATCAAGTCCCACCGCCTGCACTATGCAGAAACTTGGCTACTGGGCTGGCCAGTTGTGACCCAATATTGTTGACAAAAAAAAAGTTTAATATAAATATATTGGGCAAGTGGCATTTAGTTTAGTGGTTGGTGGTAAATCCACTAAAAGCAGACGCACATGCACAACCAATGATCGAGTCACACCGCCTACAAGATTTATGTAGAAATTTGGCTAATAGACCGACCTTTGTGGGTCATATTAATATTACTGTTGACCAAAAAATATAAATATATTGGATATCCATTTAGTTTTTGATTTTGCTTAGGTTCGTATTAAATTTAGTTGTTTCACATACATAAATTTAGAATCTATTTGAATATTTTGTTCAGTTTACTTTAGCTCGGTCTTTAAATTTGGATTGAGTTTGGGTTTGGAGTTATACTCAAAAATAAATATATTTGATATACTTTCAGTTTTTGATTCGGTTTCGTTTCAAATTCAAATTAAGTTTTTTCAGATACATAGATCTAGAATCTATTCAAACATTTTCTTCGGTTTACTTTAGTTTGGTCTTTTAATTTGGGTTTAGTTCGGATTTGGTTTTGGAGTTATATATATTATCCCAGCTTAGTCAAAAGTTGAAGAAAAAATTGTGAACCGTTGGATGTTTTTTACAGGAAACAATGGTACGATCGACGGTCAAGGATCATTTTGGTGGCAAAAATTCCACGGTGGCAAGCTTAAATACACTCGCCCGTACCTGATTGAATTAATGTTCTCTGATACAATTCAGATTTCTAATCTAACGTTCCTCGATTCTCCTTCATGGAATATTCACCCAGTCTATAGTAGGTATAATTATCCTCTGTCACGCACACATTTTAATACCCTACACCTTCACTATAACAACCGTACGATTAATTAACTCGATTATCCTACGTGGCAGCAACATCATCGTTAAAGATGTCACGATCATCGCTCCGGTGAAATCTCCGAACACCGACGGTATCAATCCAGGTTCGTAATCTCCGATCAAATCGAATATTCCGATTCATAATCTCCACTCAAATCGAATATTCCGATTCGTAATCTCCAATCAAATCGCTTGTTCCAATTCGTAATCTCCGATCTAATCGCCTGTTTCGATTCGTAATCTCCGATCTAATCGCCTATTACGATTCGTAACTTCCGATCTAATCGCATGTTCCGATTCGTAATCTTCATTCTCTGACTGAGATTCGATGATTTCAGATTCGTGCACGAACACGAGGATTGAAGATTGTTACATAATCTCCGGCGATGATTGCGTCGCCGTGAAAAGTGGATGGGACGAATACGGAATTTCATTTGGAATGCCGACGAAGCATTTGATAATTCGTCGATTAACTTGTATTTCACCTTACAGTGCTGCGATTGCTCTCGGAAGTGAAATGTCCGGTGGAATCGAAGACGTAAGAGCAGAAGAAATCACCGCATATCAAACAGAATCCGCCGTACGAATCAAAACCGCCGTCGGAAGAGGAGCTTTCGTGAAGAATATCTATGTGAAAGGAATGAATCTTCATACGATGAAATGGGTCTTTTGGATGACTGGGAATTACAAAGCTCATGCTGATACTCATTATGATCCTCATGCTTTACCGGAAATAACCGGAATTAATTACAGAGATATTGTTGCTGAGAATGTTTCGATGGCTGGAAGATTAGAAGGAATTTCTGGAGATCCTTTTACTGGGATTTGTATCTCGAATGCTACGATTTCAATGGCGGTTAAACATAAGAAAGCGATTTGGATGTGTAGTGATGTTGAAGGAGTCACAAGTGGTGTTGATCCTAAGCCATGTGATTTGCTTGATGGACAACAACAACTACCGGAGAAGAAGAAGATTGATGGTGGTTGTGATTTTCCTACTGATGTGTTGGAGATTGATAATGTTGAGCTCAAAAGCTGTAATTATCAAACGAGTTAGTATAAGTTGTAATGTGAAAACCCTAATTTCAGAAGTCTGTGTATCCATGGCGATTAAACTAGCCATGTGCATTCGGTTCAGTTTGGTTCGGTTCTTTCAGTTTTCGGTTATAAATCCAAATTTGTTAGTGTATTTGAACCACATTTACTTAAAAAACTAAAATATTCAATTTATATAATTAATTTATGATTTTTTAATGATTTCATTGCATTTTTTTTAAAGAAATTAGATAAAAACATCCAAACGGAAACTTAACCGAAATTGAATAGGTACCTATTGGTTACTTCGAATTTAGAACCGAAAAAAGCATAGCTGAAACCAAACCGAACCGAATTTAGATTAGTAAATTCTATATAAATAATTATTTTGAAATATATAATTATGTTTCGGTTCTTTCGGGTACCCATTTGGTTCTCAGTTCCACACCTATTCGGTCCAAGTTTTTTCGGTTCTTGAGTTTCGGAACCATTTGGTTAATTAGCTGATTCCAGTTTGGTTCGGTTTCTTATGTTTCAGTTTAGTTCGGTTCGACATTTCGGTTCTGGTTTTTATGCCCAAGGCTAGATTAAACATATATCAAACTTTTGAAGATGAAATCATGAAACATACAATATATAACGATTGTGTAATTGTATAAAAAGCAAGAAATGATTGAATGATTTTACTAACCTATAGGTTACTGAATCAAAACCATTATCCCAAGCTAAAGGAACCGGAAGGAGAAGCTTCGGTCGGAGAAGAAACACAGTAACCTTGCATAAACTTCCTTAGTTTAACTAAATCATCAGAACCTGAGAGACGGTCCATTAGAATCTCCATGGTGATTTGATTTGGTTCACAGGATTGTTCGACCATTTCATCCATAAGTTTAAGCAATGTCTCCACTTGGTTCTTCTCAAGACACTTGAATAAGGCATTGTAAGTTTCAACATTAGATCTCACCATTTTGTTCTTCATTTCCTCTTTCAGAGACAATGCTTGTTCGAAATTTCCTAGCTTTGAAAATGCGTTAATGAGAATGTTGTACATGACTGTGTTTGGTTTGACCTTTGATCGCAAACCCATATCCTTGAAGAGCTTCATTGCTTCGTTTAATTCTCCGGCTGAGCAATAAGCTTCTATTACTGCTCCATATGTTACGACAGTTGGGTCTAACCCGTCTTCTCTCATATGTTCCATCATTCTTTGAACACTCTCGAAGTCCTTGTGCTTGCCGAAAAACGAAATCAGAGTGTTGTAAGTGATGGAATCGGGTTTCATCCCTTCTTTCTCCATATCAGTTAGCATCTCATAGACTTTCTCTGCATTATTCTTTTCACAAAACAGCGCAATAAGCATGTTGTAAGCTAATAAGTCAAGAGAAAATCCTCCCTGTTTCAGTTTCTCAACCACTCTAATGGCGTCATGCTCCCGTCTAACTTGGCACAATCCAGATATCAAAGCATAATAGATCTTTGCATCAGGAGAACAACCAGCCTCCAACATTTTGTCAAACCAATCCATAGCCTTTTCTATGTTATTGACAGTGCAACAAGCATGGATCAATGTCATATAAGTAACCACATTCCCTTTCACGCCTTCTTTTTCCATATCCGAAAAGAAAAGAACCGCCATGTTCACTCCATGGTGCCTGCACATCCCACCAACAATTGTATTAAGAGTCACCACATTCGGTTCAATCTTGTCTTCTTTCATCCGAGAAACAACTTCTTTAGCCGTCTCAAGCTGTCCAGCTCTGCAGTACCCATCAATCAAGCTATTGTAAGTAACTACATTGGGAGTACAATTCTCTTCCATGTTCATCCTTGCCAATAGTTCCTCTGCTTTTTTCATCCTCCCCACTTTGCAGAACCCGTTGATAAGAGTGTTGAAATGAATCGAATCAGCTTTAATCACAATTCCATCATCAGTTCTCTTTCCACACATTTGTTCAAAAACTTCAAGAGCTTCATCGACCCTCCTTGATTTGCACAAAATGTTAATAAGAATCCCTAAAGTTACAACATCTGGCCGAATCTGCATCTCATCCATCTTTTCAACTAGAGTATTCATTCTATCAATGTCCATGTTCCTTCCTAAGCATGACAAAAGCGCATTGAAGGGAGGAGCTTCAAGTGGAGCTTTATTCTTCATCAGATCGTCCAAAATCTGCCAAGCTACATTGGTGCGAGCGTTTTTGCATAGACTTGCTATAAACCGAGTCAACCAAACATTGTTTGGAGAGACACCATGGGATCTAAATCGTGAAATCAACCCAATAATTTGTTCTTCTGTCAAGAGCCTACCCTTCCAAACCTCATGGAACACGATATCCGCTGTGATTCTATTAGGAGGAAAATCAGATTCTTTCTCAAGCATTTCGTCGAGCACCTTGAAGGCATCATCCACACGGCCACTTCTTAGCAAAACGTCGATCATAACGTTACGAACTCGCGTGTTTTTCACATTCGAATCAAGTTGTTCGTATACAAGAACCGACTGATCCACCATACCCATACGTGCAAACCATCGGATGAGAAGCTTAGTCGCAACGACAGTAAGTGGAATATTCTTCTCTTTAGCGATCTCGTAGAGCCGGAGAAGTTTATCTCGCAAGTCAGGTTCAGTACCAGCGAATTCAATAACCGACTGAAACGTCAATGAGAGAGATTCCTCACGCCGTTTCAGAGACTGAGACTTCGCATCCAAATACTCGAAGAATGAGACTGCCAAGGAATACGATCCAAGCCGCCGCGTGATTTGCGAGAATACTAGAGGAGAAACTGATGAAGAAGATACGAGAAGTGAACTTAGCGACTCACTAGACGCCCAGTCATGTTGCGGGATTTTCCGTAGATCCTCCACGAATCGAACTACCACCGATTCCTGACTCTCCGATTTGACTTCCGACGGTGGTTCAACATTACCAGAAAATCTCCGGAGGAATCTGGGATGATTAAGCTGATTATAGAAGTTCCTTCGCCGGGAAATTGAATGCACAAAACTCATTTCTCAAGGTTTGAAAAAATGCGGCCACTGAAAAAAGTGAGACGACGAACTCTGTTCGGAGACTTGGAAGTGACACTCAACAAAGAAGAACTTTGGGCCATGTCAACTAATGGGCTTTTAAATAGGTCGTAATATCCCAAAGTAATAATGTAATGGGCCCAAAGGCCCAAATCTGAACTCGCGCTGAATTCGGACGAATTACATTATTACAAAACGAGGACAAATCTTTGTTTATTTCACAAAACTAACCCCGAATTTTATTAAATAACAGAAAACACCACCCTGAATTCTAAAATAACTCGTATGGATTACAATTCCCGCAAAAAAACTATTTAAGTCCTATTAAAGGATTTTTATTTCTTAAACCATACCTGCCGAGTCATAAAGAGCCTGAGAGCTACAAAAATTGCCACAGCTTTGTCAATGAGAAAGATGGTTACTATGAATATTCCATCCTCTCAGCTGATGCTGCTGCAGCAGAAGCAGCTTTATCTAATCCCATTTTCTGTAACTCGCTTAAGAATCCATCAAGGTCACTTGAAGCTATCTTGTAAGGACTGTGAGAAGGACCTGGAAAAGTGTGTTTAGATACTTCTTCTTTATATTCCAAGAGGGCTTTGTTGATCACTTCTCCTACTTGAGCATACTGTTTACAAAACTTTGGAGTAACCTGAAATGAAAAAGGTTTAACATCTAACACCGCGAAAAACTTTTAGATAATAAATTATAAAAACAGGAAGAAGCATGATGGTTTTGCTTATAGATGACTGGTTTTAGATTTGACCTTAGCATGATGTGGATGCTGCATCATTCCCAAAAGATCATGGTAGACTAAAACCTGCATCCATAGGAAAAGTATGACATAACTTCTTGATCATAATAAGTAGAAGACTCACTCTTTTTGTGCTAATTTTTTCTACAATCATGCAAAAAGGCCAATCAGTGAAGAGTAGACCAAACCTGTCCACTGCAAAAAGGGCCAGCTCCTATACCAATGGTTGGGATATGAAGAGCAGAGGTTGCAGCAGCAGCCACAGGAGGCGGAACACATTCTAAAACAACCGAAAAACATCCTACTTCTTGTAAAGCCATGGCAGTTTCTACAACCTATAACCACAAATAAAGAGAGACAAATCGTTCCTAACTGTAAAAATGTAACCAGAAAACAAGATTACACAGGTATGAGCCTTGGATTTCAGACCTTAACAGCACTAGCTATGTTTTTGCCCTGTGGCCTAAAACCACCAAGAACACTAATAGCTTGAGGAGTCAACCCCACATGGCCCATAACAGCAATTCCTGCTTCCACAATGGATTTTGCAGCAATAATCCTTGAAGGTGATCCTCCTTCAAGTTTAATTGCATCCATTCCTCCTTCTTTCAACACTCTAACTGCAGTATCCACCGCCTAAACATCATTCAAACTAGCAACAATCAACCAAACTGAAATATGAATCTATTGTGTTTAGTTTGAAACAAATCACCCACAAAGCCAACTGCTACAAATCAAAATAACTCGAATCGTATGAGAATGGAAGAAACTGGATAATCTGAGTGATAACCTTTGCAATTGCTTAATTTCAAACAAAACATCCAAAATTTCATTGAAATTGATTAGTATTCACCTGATTAGCACTAGACTCATAAGTACCAAAAGGCAAATCTCCGACGAGAAGTGGTCTTTTAGCTCCACGAGCAACGGCACGACAGTGAACGAGCATCTCATCTAAGGTGATAGGGAGTGTTGTGTCATGGCCATGAACAACCATTGAAGCTGAATCTCCAACGAGACAAACATCTATTCCGGCTGAATCAATGTGAACGGCGGAAGGATAATCGTAACCGGTGACGACTGATATCGGCTCACCTTTCCGGTGTTTCTGCCTTAATTGAGTCAAAGTCACTCTCTGATTCGGGTTTTGCGGTTTAGGTCCACCGTAAACGGTATTCTCCGGTACGTTACTCATATTCCGGACGGTGGTGATGGCTCTCGAAGCACGAGAGTAACTCCTGACGAGCGAAGAAGCCATTGCTGATGAAAATGCTTTTCGAAATTCGACCCGAAATTAATTTAAATTGGGGAATTTTTCAAAAAGTCACCCAACTTCCAAAATTTGTTGAAAACCCCCTAAATTTTTGAGTATTTGAATTTAGTCCCCAACTCGTGTTGACTTAACATTTAAATCGCAAAATTCTATTTGATTTATCAATTAAATCACAAAATTTTATTTGATTTATCAATTAAATTGTAAAAAAATTTAAAATTACCATTATTTTTTTTGGAATAAATGGTGAATTAAATTGTAATTTTTTTATCGAATTAAGTATTTTATTTTTGTTGACTATTATAAAAAGTATAAATAATTTGTTAATACATTAATTAGCAAGCGGAATAAAAATTATATTCGAAAGATTCAACAAACAGACATAAGAGGAATAATGATCTATCTGCTGAAAATCAAACTCTTTCCCGATTACAATTTTAAATATTTCTCTTTTAGTGGTTTTCATTTCTTAGTATGATTGTCGATGTCTTTAGATTTATTCTCTTTATCTATTTGTGCATTTCCCTTTTCCAGAATTTCCAGTATCCTAATTTTTTCTTTTTGTAGATCGTTTATCTGGTTATATCCAATTCTTTTTCTCTTGTCTAATATTAGTGGTGGACCTCAATCTTTCGAGGCACATTCATTAACATAGCTCCATCAATAAAAATTCAAAATTAACTGGTCAGTTAACAAAAATTCACGTTTTAATCAGTAAATTTGCGTTTTAATTGATAAGTGAATTATTTGAGACTAAATTCAAACTCTCAACAAATCATGGTTATTCTCTACCAATTTTGAAAGTTGAGGGCTTTTTTATTATATAATTTACTTACATTTTTTTTTTGGATAAATCATTTTTCGCGACTTTTTTTTATAGAAAATTTAATAAAAATGATGTTGACGAGTCACGCGCTGGTGACACCGATTCCAAAGTTGACTGCTTTCGTACTCTCTCTATCTTCTACTACTCCATCGAGATTGCTTCCAGGTGTACTCAATTCCTACCATCGTCGGAGATTTTATCGTGTTATCAATTCCATGGCTGAGGCAGGATCGGTTTCCATCAATATAGCTGAGGATTCGAAGTCGGAGCATGTTACCGGGAAATGGTTCTCAGTGCCGGAGCTCCGCTTGCGTAACCATCGATTCATAGTCCCTCTTGATTATTCGAAAACTTCTCCCAAAATCACAGTCTTCGCTCGAGAAATCGTTGCGGGTAACTTGAAAAAACGAGGCTTTTTGATTAAGAACTCACTGTTTCTATGATCATTATGAAACTGATATCGAGATACCAAATCTCATGAATCTAATTTGATTCAAGTTAATGTTTTTGGCAGTTGGGAAAGAGGAGCAAGCTATGCCGTATCTATTGTATTTACAAGGTGGTCCAGGATTTGAAGGCCCAAGACCAAATGAAGCTGGTGGATGGATTCAAAGAGCTTGTGAAGAGTTTCGTGTTATCTTACTTGACCAAGTATGATCATTTATAGTTTGATGCTCTTCTCTAGACAATTTTCTTAGTCTTTGTGGTGCTCTAATTGTGTTGATTTTGCAGAGAGGAACAGGCTTATCAACTCCTTTAACATCTTCTTCTATGCTTCAATTCAAATCAGCAAAGGAACTAGCTGATTATTTGGTTCACTTTAGAGCTGATAATATAGTTAAAGATGCTGAGTTTATTAGAGTTCGTCTTGTTCCTAATGCTGATCCTTGGACAATTTTGGGTCAGGTAATATGTCTCTGTATTGTCAATGAGTCACTTTATTTAAGTTCTTGTTACATGAGTTCTTTCTTTTTGATCTGCAGAGTTTTGGTGGGTTCTGTGCACTTACATATATGAGTTTTGCGCCTGAAGGACTCAGACAAGTGCTAATAACTGGTGGAATTCCACCAATTGGCAAAGCGTGCACAGCAGACGATGTGTATGAAGCCGGTTTTACACAAGTAGCTCGCCAAAATGAAAAATACTACAAGAGATTCCCTGAAGACATTGAGATTGTTCGCGAAATTGTAAAATACTTGGCTGAATCTGAAGGTGGAGGGGTGAGGGATTACAACATTTGCCAAATCTACTAACTAATTTAGTTTAGTTCCTTACTATTCTCTGGTTCTTTGTCTTTAGGTACCTCTTCCATCTGGAGGCATTCTCACTCCTAAAGGTCTCCAAACTCTTGGTCTTTCTGGTTTAGGTTCAAGTACTGGCTTTGAGCGCCTGCATTATATGTAAGAGTTCAACTTGGTTCATTTTCATCGATCATCTCACATGTTCTATGCTAAGTATTGCCTTTTTAATCAATTATAGGTTGGAGAGAGTATGGGACCCTGTTTTAGTTACTGGATCACCAAAGCGTATTAGTCAATACTTCTTAAACACTGTAAGAGCCCCCCAAAAGTTTGTTGTTAGTATCTGTTCGACGATGGATTCTATAGTCTGAGATGTTTATCTTTGTTGCAGTTTGATAGTTGGCATTCTTTTGATACAAACCCACTCTATGCTCTTCTACACGAAGCTATATACTGTGAGGTACAAAAGTCTCTTCATTATCTTTCCCTCTTTTTCACTCAATTTCTTAAACGAAGAACTTTTCAGGGGGCTTCATCAAGATGGTCTGCTAATAGAATACGAGAAAACTTTGAGCACAAATATGATGCTATGAAAGCAGTCAAAGAAGGTCAAACGGTACTCTTTACCGGAGAGGTACATGTTTGGAGTATTTCTAATAGAATAGAAACTACTCTGCTCACTATTCTTAGCTAACAAAAGTTTCTGATTGATTATAGATGATATTTCCATGGATGTTTGATGAGATTCATGCTTTAAAGCCATTCAAAGCCGCCGCTGATCTCTTGGCCAAGAAAGAAGATTGGCCTCCACTATATGATGTTGCTAAGTTGAAGACTAACAAGGTCTGCATCAAATTCTTCATAGCTATCTTTTTTTGTCAACGATAATTGAATCGAAAAGCCTGATTCATAACTACCTTTCGTAAGTATCGAAAACTTACTCAGTTGTCACTTGATTTCCTTTTGGTAGGTACCTGTTGCTGCAGCTGTATACTATGAAGATATGTATGTGAACTTCAAGCTAGTGACGGAAACAGCTTCTCAGATTTCGGGTATTCGACTTTGGGTAACGAATGAGTTTATGCATTCAGGTCTTCGTGATGCTGGAAGACAAATACTTGATCATTTGTTGGGAATGATCAATGGGAAAAAGCCTCTGTTTTGATTCTTTATAGTAGTAGTCAATGCTTCATGACTTGTGGCTTTCTTCTTTAGCACCTCTTTGAGAGTTAAGTCAATAACATAAAGATAACGAATAAAATAGTGTCACAAATTTGCATCTAATGATGAAATCAGCATGTAGAAAATGGTGAGAGGAAGATGATAGTGAAATTTTGTAATAGTAAGGAATATTTATGTAGTGTAATAAATGTTAAGCAAAATCCGTTGTAGTCTAGCTGGTCAGGATACTCGGCTCTCACCCGAGAGACCCGGGTTCGAGTTCCGGCAACGGAGGTTTTTGTATTTTAAAACTTTTTTTAAAAAAAAATCGCTTTTTTTAAGAAGAAATAGATTGATGAAACGGAATTTAAATGAAGTAAAGCTTAAAACGCCAAAAGAATCATCACACATGCCGGGTGCCTTTAATCTAGTGACATGTGATAAATTTACTAAAAGTATGCATATTTATATATTTAGGGAGGTACACTACATCTTGAAAACTTTAAAGATTTGTTTGCTGATTGTACAAATCACCACATGGTCTTGTTCATAGCACACGATTCTAAGAATCACTTTCGAAAAGATTACCCATCTTTCAATTATTCTAGCTCAAATATGCTTAATCTTGAAACTTTTTCTGAATAAATGACTGAAAAGATAAGTGCATTTTGGTGACATATATGACCATATTAATTTTAAAAAATTTATTCATGTGCACCATTATATATTTTTTGAAATCTGAGTGTTATAGAATTCTTCTCTTTTGGAATTTATTTCTTTCATTTGTATTTGGTCTCATAATATATTTTATTTTTAGGTGTATAATGTTCTCAATCATCTCTTTTTTTTTGTCAACTAGTCTAATTGTTTTTTAAATCCCACTCATACTATTGTAAGTAAAAGGTTCAATTCTTGGTATCTTGAAGATTTGTAAAGTGATTGTACCATTAGACTATCTGTCCTCGGTTGGTTATGATTATTTAGTGAAAAAAAGAAAAAGCATATACACTATTGTTTAGTGAAAAGAAAAAAAAAAAGCATCATACAGGTCAATGTCATGCGGTTCAAGCACTTAAATAAAATAGGATACAAAAATTGACCATTGGCCACTTAGTGAAAGTCACACTATTCACTAAACCTATAACAAGAAGCCTAATAAATGCATTGCTATTATTATTCACATAACATTGTCTTCAATGCAGTATCTACATTTCCCACCCACCTCTCAAAAAAAAAAAACCTAAAAAAAAATAAATAAATAATTCTAATAATCTTCTTCACTCTTTTTCTCTTCTCTCAATTTCACATGGCCTCAACCTCTTTCTCCTCCATTAAATGTCAACCACCACCGCTTCCTCCGCCGTCTTTCCTCCTCCTCCTCCGCCTCCACCTCCTCTTCCAATCCCAACTTACATCACTAGCCTTGGTCTTGGTTACTCCATAGCCATAGCTTTTGGTTTCCTCGTTCTTATCTCAACAATCATCCTCTCTTCTTACATTTGTTGTCGCGCTTCTCGTCTCCGTTTCTCAGCCACAACCGCAACTACAAACTTAACCGCAAACGCTTCATTCGAAAACCGTAGTGTAATTGTCCCTAGAATCATATTCGTAGCTGAAGATGATGATGATCTTGAATCTGCAACTACTACTACTGTTGTTGGAGGACTTGATCAAGTAATCATTAACTCTTATCCTAAGTTCCTTTTTACTAAAGAAATCGCCACCGTTGGTTACAATGATGATGAATTTAACGGTGGAGATGGTGAAACGACTTGTTCAATTTGTCTTTGTGAATATGAAGAAGAAGAAATGTTAAGAATGATGCCTGAATGTAAACATTACTTTCATGTTTATTGTCTTGATCCTTGGCTTAAGCTTAATGGTTCTTGTCCTGTTTGTCGGAATTCTCCATTTCCGACACCACAATCTACTCCACAGTCGACTCCTTTGTCGGAAGTTGTGCCGTTGTCTCAATACGCCGCTGATCGGAGGAGAACCAGAACATAAATTAGGATATTTCTTTTTTTGTTTAGAGGCATTTGTTATAATATTTTATTGTTCTTCTTATAAATTATATGATTGATTTATTTGCTTTGGAGACTGTTTGTATTTGTTAAGTTTGTATCAAACATTGATAAAAATATCACTGCTATATCTATTTTTCAGCAATTTGATCGACAAAATTGATCTATTGATATATGATTCGAATTTCAAACTTGAAACTCTAGTAAGTTGTTTGCAAAATCGAATTATGAACAAATATCAAAGTAATATATATGATTGACAAAATACATATCAAATCTCATTATGGATGTACAAAAAGGGCATGTATGGATTGAGGAGATTGAGAGGAAGGTTATCCGTCTTATTCGGAATTTGAAGTTCTTTTGTGTGCAATTTTCTCTATAATTTTTATAAAGTGAATTTTGCCACAAATTGCGCATAAATATTGAAGATGGTATTATCTCAAAAAAATGGTCAGTCTCCTTTTAATATTTATAAGATTTGGAGAAGCTTAAGAGTTTGTTAACTAGTAATACTCAGGTTTTCTATTATAATCGATTTACTTCAATTAGAGTTGTGTAAGATTCGAATTCACTATATGGTACCAAACCAAATGAGAAACAAATCAATTAGCCTACTTATTTTTTGACATCGACTATATTCTTATTTTTATGGCGTTGAATCACAAAAATGTTCGACAGTTACTACCGAATCACTATCTTAAAATTCATCACATTAATTACCTTAACCTTATTTATTTTAGTGAGTTGACACAAAAAAAAAAACAGATCTCCATATCCATCTTATATTTTAGCTAATCGAGATTGATTACGACTATAAAGTCAAATATGTAGATAATCAAATGATGTTAGATTAATAATATTTGAAGATTAATGTCTCCAAAGATGGGAACAAAACTAGTTGGAACTTGAGATTTGAACTAAAATGTCCCCAAGTATTGGTAGCGTTGACTTTAAATAGTCAAAGTAGTGTTAAAAGTCAAAGTAGCGTTGATTGGTCCAAAGTCTCTAGCTAACATAGAGACTTTCCTTCTCACTACCGAAATGCGAGTACGACGTCGTTTTATCCACCGCTTTTTGAAATTAAATGAACCGTTGATATTATTTGCCAGTGATTAGGTTGACGACACGTGTCCCAAATAATCTTAAGCTTGTCAGTTACTTTATGAAAGATTAAGACAACTTACACAACGCACAAACTCACTATAGCTTTTGACCTTTTGTTGTCTGCACGTTCAAAGCAATAAACTTTAACGTCCGTTTATTCTTTTAACGTCGTTAATTTAGCCTAGCTTATTGCACCGCTCGTTCTCTCGCTTCATTTGTTCTCTTCTTCACGTTGAATCGATATCGGAGAGAAAGGAAACGATAATGGCGGAAGAATTGGAGAAATCTATCTCGAAGGAAGAATCTTTGATGGAGAAGATCGCTGAGAAAATCCATGATCATGATGATTCTTCATCGTCGTCTGATTCCGAGAACGAGAAACCAAAGTCTCCATCAGCTTTAAAAGCAAAGATATTTCGTTTGTTTGGAAGAGAGAAACCTGTTCATGAGGTTCTCGGTGGTGGAATACGTACGTTCTCTTAAATCTCTACGCCAACTTTGGCCCTTAGATCATATATAGTAGTAGATTAGAACGATCCCGACTTTCGATGTTGCATATCAATCACATTCTAATGTGTTTTTCCAGATGTAGGTGGTAATTATTCCAAACCTATCATCTCGAAACACCACACTAGATACATCATATATGTCTTGTTAGACGTAACTTTGTGCTCTAATACCATGATAAATTACGAGCTTCTGTGTGATTTTTATTCTCTGCATCAGATGCTTGATCTGCAAGACGATGATCTTGTATTGGCCCTTAGATCATATATAATAGATTAGAATGATCCCGACTTTCGATGTTGCATATCAATCACATTCTAGATGTAGGTGGTAATTGTTCCAACCCTATCATCTCGAAACACCACACTAGACACATCATATATGTCATGTTAGCCGTAACTTGGGCTTTAATACCATGATAAATTACGAGCTTCCACATCAGATTCTTGATATGCAAGACAATGATCTTGTATTGGTTTAATGACTCTTGTATATGATTAGCAATCTAAAACCATTTGTAAATGGTTTAATCATAAACCATATTCTAGATTGCAAGTTTAACTATTCTAAATTGGTTTTGATGTCTCTGTGTAGCTGCTGATGTGTTCTTATGGAGGGACAAAAAACTCTCAGCTATTGTTCTCGGTGTAGCTACAATGATATGGTTTTTGTTTGAATTGGTTGAGTATCATTTATTGAGTCTTGTATGTCATATTTTGATATTCTCAATCTCAGCTTTGTTTCTGTTATCAAATGCTCATGCCTTTATGAACAAGTAAGCTTTTTAGAGCCTTAAATCTGTTTCAACTTATTACTTTTGATTTGTCCTAAATGTTCTTAAACTCTTTCTCTTCAGGACTCCACCAAAAATTCCTGAAATTCATATTAAAGAGGAACATTTCCTTTTGATTGCTTCTGCTTTGAGGAATGAGCTGAATCAGGCTTTTGTTATCTTAAGAAGCATTGCTTTAGGAAGAGACTTGAAAAAGTTTATGATGGTAAGTTTTGTGTTAAGAGCTTGTTATTGTTGAATGATTAAGTTAAGAGCTTGTTCAATCTAGATTAATCCTCTCTAGTTGTAAGTTATGTCCTTAGTTTCATCATTGGTTTCCTGAGAAGAACTTGTATCCAAGTGTTTGTGTCTCAGGTGGTTGTTGGATTGTGGGTAATCTCTGTTGTGGGCAACTGGTTCAACTTCTTGACTCTTGTATACATCTGTAAGTATTCGTACCGATAAACCGCAGAAAGTATTCGTCTTTGTTTTCGATTGTAGAATCTGAATTTGTTTTGATGTGTGTGGGAAAAACAGGTTTTGTGTTGTTGCATACAGTACCAATGTTGTATGAGAAACATGAGGATAAGGTAGATCCAATGGCAGAGAAAACATTGAAGGAGTTGAAGAAACATTACATGGTGTTTGATGAGAAAGTTCTTTCTAAATATCCTATTGCTTCTTCCCTTAAGGCAAAGTTGATTTAGAGACTTTAGAATTTGAAGTAATCTATGTCTCTCTCTCTGTGTATCTCTGTCTTTTATTCACTCTTCCCATGACGTTTTGCTTTGTGTCTTGGGCCATTTTTGTTTATTTTACTTGATCTGAGGAACAAAATGTTACCCTGCATTTTGACTACAACTATGTTTTAAAACATTTGTTGTTTATTAAGTTGCTAAGTTAATGAAATGGAGGCTATTGGTTCATAATTACAACACAAGACTCAAACAGATGTTCGAATTCCTGTTTTGAATGTATGCATCTCTTTGAACGATTCACTTTGTTTTTACTCTTCTGATGAATGTAAGATAAGTGAGTGTTGATGTCAAAGATCAACTAGGTTTTTTAGGATCAAAACGATAATAAAGTAGAGATTTTCGAACTAGCTCAAGAATAAAATTAAATTAGGATTTTTATTATTTGAACACGAAAACAGTACAAAGAATTGGTTCTTCCCCTACAATTGAATGATTTTTTTTCCTTTTATAATCGTAGACTAACTAACTTATTCCTAAGAATACACCGCCACCGACTGAGTCCAAACTCTTCTAGCCGTTAGCGCTTGAATCGGAGTTTAGCTGCCTTAATGTGCAGGATCCGAGCTCTTCCATGGGCCGGACTTTCTGGATTTGGCTACAGACTTGCGACGATTCTCACATGGACCTTATGGCCCGCTAATAACCAAGTGGGCCGTAAAATCGTAATTTACGAAGTAGGCTGCTAACGGGTCAGGTACCAACAGTAAGACTACAAGATTAAGAAGATACAAAACGATGATGAGCTCATCCGTCTACCAAATCCAATGATTGGGTTTGGTGTACCAAATGATCTTGGAATTATGAAGCAAAGACCATATCCCATTCCAAATGTTGCGTGTGAACATTGCAATGGCCCCAAAAAGTGTATAGGCCAAGATCTCAAGTCACTTGTATGAAATCAAGCCTGAATTTGTAGACTCCAAGTACTTTTGTGCAGCAGCTAGGAAGATGGGTTATATTAATAATTTTCCGATCCATGATAGGTATCAAATCTTGCCACTGTCACCATATACCATCCAATAAGCAGATATATGGTGATAGTGGTAAACCTTGATACCTATAATAAATCGCGAAGTTATGAATATAACCTCTCTTCCTAGCTGTTGCATAGAAATACTTAAGAGTCCACAAATTCACACTTGGTTTCGTACAAGTGGCTTGAGATCTTGGTACATACACCTTTTGATGCCAATGCAACGTTCTCATAGTAAAATAGATCTGAAAGAGAAAAATAAAAATATCTAGAGGATGAGCTAACCATAAATCAGAAAAAGATATGAAAGAGAAACAGCTGTTTAATCTTCATGACCAAGTCTTTAGTTTAACGGCAGTTAGAGACCGTGACGCATGTGTATTATTGAGAAATTGAATTTAATAGCAAATTTTTTATCAAAAAGGAATTATTGAGAAATTGAATTTAATAGCAAATTTTTTATTTATTTATCAATTAAATTATGATATTTGATTGACTTAACAAGTAAATAAAAAATGTTAATAAAATTATTTTTTACCTTATCATTTACTTTAAAAAAAACTAAAAAATTAACTATGGTATAAAAATAGTATTAATTATCAAACTTTACTATTTATTTGGTAAATCAACAAAAATTTAGAATTTTTTTTATAATTTTTTTGTCAACTAGTTTAGTAGTCTTTTATCCGACTTTCCAATACGTGGTGTCTAGAAAATTAGTAAAGAGAGTTATTCCAGTTGAAAGAATTTTAAATTTATTTTTCTATTTGCTGTAACTGATTAAAATTTATTCAGTAAAAAGATAATTTTTATTCAAAAGAAATAATACATAGGTTTATGACAATTTTTTCTATTTGCTTTTATTGCTTAAATTACCGTCGGTAAAAGAACATAAAAGTTGAATTTTTTAATTCAAATAAATTAATTACAATGATATACCCTTTTTTAAAGTTATTTTCCATTTGCTTAAACTTTTTAAATTATATTCTGTAAAAGGATAAAAAATTAGAATTTTTTATTTATAGAGATAAGAATAAATTAATTACAATGATATTATATACCCTTTTAAGTTTTTTTTCCATTTGCTTAAAATGCTTAAATTATAGGCTGTAAAAAGATACAAAAAAAATAGAAAATTATTAATTCAAAGAGATAAGAATAAATTAATTACAATGATACAATACCCTTTTAAGTTTTAAATTACTTCTGTTTTTGGCTTTTGGTGTGATACACTTCTCAAGTTGACATTATTACCTTTTATGGGAAGAGAATTAGATTGGTACCACACAAAATAATAAAATAAATACTAATAAAATGAAAAAGAAATAAATGGACAGCAACCAATGACAGATAACAAGAAAAATATCTAAGAGAACACGTGGTCTTGCTTTCAACTACGAGGGACACCACTAAGTTTTGTACTATTATTTTATAATAATTTTAATTACCATAACTATACCATTTTTTTATCATACAATTATTGTCATTCTTTCCTTAATTATAATAAAAATTAAATTTCTGAACCGAAACAAAAAGTTTGTTGAAAGAGAAAAAAAAACTCACAATTTTAACCCTAACTTTTTAAAATTGCAAATCAGTCCTACAAAACTGAAAAAAGTTAGGTAATATAATTTCTTGTCACCACTCACCATAATCAAATCAAAAATTAAATTTACTAAGTACTAGTAGCTATCAGTCTCATGATTAGAATGATTTAGCTAATAATTTAGCACTAAAATTCGAATCCTACTCACTGCATAATAGTTTTTAAAAAATTATTTAGAAATTTAAAAGAATTTTAAGATGCATATAAGAATTATATTACATATTATTTTTCAACTTTTTCATAATGGTTAGATCAAAAAAGTATTTTTAATAAGTCAAACTCTAAACTCTATCAAGTTTATATGGAATCTAGGAAAACTATAAAAATGAATATTAATTATTTTTTAAAAAAAAATTAATTAGCGCAGTGACTTTTTAATCTCTATCCTAATATTTTAGGTAGGGATTCGAGCATTGGTATGTGAGAATTTTTTTTTTTTTAAAACACTTCTCTCCTAATTTATAACAAAAAAATTATGGGTTTAAATTATATTTTCGGAAATTTACGTTAAAGTTGTAAAAAGAACTAAGTACAGAGAATTTAGAAAATCCAAAAATGTCAATTTAATTATTGATAATAGTTATTTTTCAACTTTTTCATAGTGTTTAGATCAACAAAATCTTTTTACTAATTCAAACTCTAAATTTTATCATGGTGGATTACACGTTTATCTGAAATCTAGAAAAACTGCAAAAATGAATTTTAACTACTTAAAAAACATTTTTTTTGTCAACTAGTGCAAAAGCTTTTTGATCTATGTTCCAATATTCTAGGTAGGGATTCGAGCATTGGTAAATGACAATTATTAGTATTAAAAAAAAACACTTCTCTCATAATTTATGACAAAAAAAAAGTAAGGGTTTAAATTATATCTTTCGGAAATTTAGGTTAAAGTTGTAAAAAGAAATAAGTACCGAGATTTCAGAAAATCCAAAAAGAATTTGTTCTCAAAATTAATTTGAAAAAAAAAACAGTAAATAACAAAGATACCATAATATAAGGAGGATAAGGAGTCGAAGAGATATAGAAGCAGAGAAGGATTCATTTCAAAAAATCCGATTTTTGAGATCCATTTTTCTGGTTTGACATTAAAAAGCTTTGCTTTTTCTTAAATCTCAAGCTTTTTCTCTCATAGATTTTGTGTCAATTCAGAGTCTTCTCTGTTTCTGATCTCCTTCAAGCTTTTTTCTGGGTTCGTCATCAATGGCGGAAAAAAAGTACATTACAAATGAAGATCTGAAAAAACACAACAAATCTGGAGATCTATGGATTGCAATTCAAGGTAAAGTTTATAATGTCTCAGATTGGATTAAATCTCATCCAGGTGGTGATACAGTGATTCTAAATCTCGTTGGTCAAGATGTTACTGATGCTTTCATTGCATTTCATCCTGGAACTGCTTGGCATCATTTGGATAATCTCTTCACTGGTTATTACATTAGTGATTTCGAAGTCTCTGATGTTTCAAAAGATTATCGTCGTATGGCTTTTGAGTTTCGTAAACTTGGTCTCTTCGAAAACAAAGGACATGTCACTATCTACACTTTAGCTTTCATTGCTGCTATGTTTGTAGGAGTTCTCTATGGTGTTTTGGCTTGTTCTTCAATTCTGGCTCATCAATTCTCTGCTGCTTTACTTGGTCTTCTTTGGATCCAAAGTGCTTACATTGGTCATGATTCAGGTCATTATGTTATCATGACTAACAAATCTTACAACAGAGTTGCTCAGCTTTTGTCTGGTAATTGTCTTACTGGTATCTCAATTGCTTGGTGGAAATGGACTCATAATGCTCATCACATTGCTTGCAATAGTCTTGATTATGATCCAGATCTACAACACATTCCTGTTTTTGCAGTCTCAACCAAATTCTTCACCTCTTTAACTTCCAGATTCTATGATCGAAAACTCACATTTGATCCAATAGCTAAGTTCCTTGTTAGCTACCAACACTTCACATACTATCCAGTCATGTGTTTTGGAAGAATCAATCTCTTTATCCAAACATTCCTCTTACTCTTCTCCAAACGTGAAGTACCAGATCGTGCTCTTAACTTTGCAGGAATCTTAGTCTTCTGGACTTGGTTTCCTCTCTTAGTCTCATGTCTCCCTTCATGGCCTGAACGTTTCTTATTCGTCTTCACAAGCTTCACAGTCACTGCATTACAACACATTCAATTCACATTAAACCATTTTGCAGCTGATGTTTACATTGGTCCACCAACTGGTAATGATTGGTTTGAGAAACAAGCAGCAGGAACAATTGATATCTCTTGTGAATCATACATGGATTGGTTCTTTGGTGGATTACAGTTTCAGTTAGAACATCATTTGTTTCCTCGTATGCCTCGTTGTCATCTTCGTAAAGTATCTCCAGTGGTTCAAGAGCTTTGTAAGAAGCATAATTTGCCTTATAGAAGTCTCTCATGGTGGGAAGCAAATGTGTTAACCATTAGTATATTGAAGAAAGCTGCTTTACAAGCTAGAGATGTGGCTAATCCTGTGGTTAAAAACTTGGTTTGGGAAGCTTTGAATACTCATGGCTAATCAAATTCATCATCAAACAGAAGTTTTTTTGTTTGATTTATTTCTCATGTTTTTTAAAATTATTATTATGTTTTTTTGGATTTTTGTTTCAGTTTTTATTTTATTAGAGATAATTATTTGTACCTTTCATATGGTACTGATATTTTTATTATATTTTGAATTAATCTTTGTTATTGTCAAAATTTGGTAAAGTCACATGGCTCTCTTTTTGTGTGTGGCCTGTAAGTTGCCGTTTTCCAATGTTTTGTCGGGTTATTACGTGTAGTAATGCTATTTGAGACTCAGAAAAGGTTGCTAAAAAGAGCTCCATCGCTACCAAGTTGCTTTTAATCTGGTGGTTTGGATGATCCAGTTAATGATTTGGCACCATGATTCGATTTTTAGCCGTTGCACTATGGTAGCTTAAACAAGGGATTTTAGGGGTGTGATTTACGCTATAGAATGAATCTTGTCGATCCAATTGTTGACAAAAAGAAAAGGAGGTCCACAGCCTATTTCACCCAAAACTTTCGATATAACAATAGAATAATTTATATTTTGACTCTCTGTCTAATTTCATCTAAAGTATGCATGTAAGGTTTAATTGCACCTAAAATTAGATAGTGACTATCTGATTTCACATATAGTATACAAAATCGGTTTAGTTATACAAATTACTGGATAATTATGGTTTCGTTGTAAACTAACAATTTGGTTACGATTTTGAACCATTAATTAACCGAACCTAAACTAAATTTTGACCTGATCAAATCTCAATTAGACAATGTTTATTCTGACATGCTCAAATTCGGTTGTTAATTTGAGAATTGGTTCGGATTAGATTCGGTTTAGATTCGGTTAATTAATGATTTAAGATCGTTCGTTTTAAAACAAAACCATAATTATCTAGCAATTTGTGTAAATTAGACAGAATTTGTATATTATGTGTGGAATTTGGTAGTTATTATCTAATTTTGAATATTAGACACTATATATAAGGTAAATTACTCTATTATTATATCAAAACTTTGAAGTAGAAATAGACACAAAACCAAAACATCAATGGTCTTGTAATTGCTGTGTGAATTGTGATGTGTGAGGTCTAAAAGACTAAAACCACTAAGCGTTGTGAAGATATGGGCCTTGATTTTAATGGGCTTATCTATTTATATTCGATAATATAATGGGCTTTTTGGAACATTACTTTTTCTAGGCCCGTATGAGAAAAATACCACTATGTCTAAGCCCAAGACGTGTTGCTTCCGATACAAATTTTTTGATATTTTGATTATTTTAACTATACGAAAATATTATGATTTTATAGCCCAAAGTGTTAAATAAAAAATATGAAAAAACTATTTAAAATTACTGTAGTTATATGAGAAATAGAAACGTGGCAAAGAAACAGTGGAAAAGAGATTGAACAGAAGAACACAATCATGTATAGTTTTGACTTTTAACTTTACTCCTTTGGAGAAGCAAAACAACATAAAAAGTCCATTTCCACAATCATTTCTCATTTTGATTTTTGTTTTGGTGATTTAACCAATGAAGTAGTTTAATCTTAGCCTCTTTGATTTGAGTCTTAATTGTAATCAGCTTGTGTGCTGTGAATTCTCCCAAAATTATTTTTAAAAATTTAGTTTTAATAGTGATATCTTACATGTCTCCAAAACATTTACTATAGTATATATATATTTTTTTTGTTAACAATATTGGGCTACAACTGGCCGGCCCATTAGCCAAATTCTTGCATATTGCAGGTAGCGGGACTCGATCCCGGGTTGTGCACTGCGCCTGCCATTTAGTAGATTTACTCATGCCACTGGACTAAAGACCACTTGCACTATAGTATATATTTTGATAACCAAAATATTTCGACTTCTAGAAAATTACTGACTGCAACCAATATAAACTCCACATCATAAAATATCAGAATTTTTGAAATTTTTTAAAATCAAATGTAAAAAGTTTCATTATACTATTTTCGGATTTTTGACAGAATTATATGGATAACAAAGAACTCAAATCAAATAAAAACTATAGAAATGACTAAAAACTAAAATTTTGAGAGAACTTTTGATATTGAAGTTATCAAAACCATTAACAACATATGATTGATACTATATTTATATTTTGTGTAATTGATAAATGCAAATGTATATTATTTAGTGAAAGATTGTAAAAGTGTGCATGAGTGAGTGAAAACTGAAACCTTTTATGAAAAAAAAAGTATGGATGTGAGAGTGTGTTAGCTTCCATATTGTAAAAGATTTGAGAAGTGAGAAGTGACTTAATGTGCACAAATGTAGACCAAAGGCCGGTCCATAACCATAATTGATTAGTTAGTACTCTTTCTATTTTTTAAAGAGTTCATTCTAAGTTTTTCACAAAAAATTTTAAAAAATAAAACAAAATGTCTTCTATACCTCTAATAATTATGTGTAATTATTTGCTAAGTACCCTATAAATTATTTTGATTGGAGGTTAGAAGAGAAATATTTGATGAAAGTTACATTGATAGTATAGAATGACATTTTTTATAACTTTTTATTAGGGAAAAATATCTCACAACGGAAATTGGCAAGGATCCTCTCTACTATATATAAGATATAGACATTTCAATTCATTGCTAATTAGTTTTGAGTTGGAAGTCCATATTCTAATATGATATCAGAGTTCATGATCTACACTGTCTAACCCGTTACGACTCACAGTTGGTCCAATCATCGACAAGCATGCCCAAAATATGTGTTGTCAATCTATCTCCGAACATGTCGAGATCAATGGCAAATGAGTCATCATCTTGAATAGGGCGTATTAGAGAATAATATCCAACATCAAAAGTTGGTAGGGATCCTCTCTACTATATATAATATAGAGTTCTCCGTTTATTGTCAATTGGTTTTAAGTTGGAAGCCTATATTCTAATATGATATCAGAGCCCACGACCTATGCAGTTCAACCTGATCTGACCTAAAGTTCGTCTAATTATCGACAACCTAGGCCCAAAATTAGTGTCGTCGATCGAACCCCAAATATATCAAGATTAATGACCAAAGAGCTATCATCTCGAAAAGAATATATTAAGAATAATATCTTACATCGAAAGTTTGTATGGATCCTTTCTATTATATACCTAGAATGATACTTTTTAATTAACGGAGTATATTTACCACTATGCTTGTTACTTTATTAATTATATATCTCTTCACGGACCTCCAAATGGGCCAAATTGATTAGTGCATTTTGATCTTCTTAGATCTTTCCACAATCGTTCACTTCATAATCTTTCTTCTTTTAACAACAAAATAAAAGTGTTGTTTTCGTACTATTAACTTCTATTCACTAAACATGATTTGACTTTAAATGCTTTTACATTATCGATGCAAAAAAGGTGTCCACTAATAATAATAATGGGCGTAAATGATAATAGTTTTGGTTATTTTGCAGGCCAAAAATCTTTCTACATTATTTAAATTGAATCAATCATATTTTAAATTTATCTTTGGCTCTTATTGTTCTGAAAACCAATTTTTATTTATGAAATATTTTTGGGTGTAGAAAACAAAAAACCTATTATTGCTCTCAAAACCAATTTTTTATTTATGAAATATTTTTGGCTGTAGAAAACAAAAAACCTAGAAACAAAATTTATAAACTTCACAAATATAAATTTCTACTGCCAAAAATTTTATAGCAAAAAAAAACTTACAGCAAAAAAATTTACGACCAAAAATCCTACAGCCCAAATCCTACAACAAATTACAGCTATTACCAATTGGTCCCGATATCTAAGATTTGCAAAACGAAATTTAAATGTTTCTAAAACAGTCATATGTTTTTTAAATGAGCACCTAACTCAAATTTCAAAGTCATACAGAATTTGTAAAACCTAACCTCTTGAAGGTGTTGTGTGAATCAGCTTAATAACATGACTTTGACGATGTCTAAGGTATTTAAAGTTTTCTTATTAGTCAATAATTGGATCACAACAAAGTTTCTACTGTTAAATTCTCAAAACTTAACCATATCAATATATGTTATTCAAGCATTAGGTAGATTTGTAAAACCTAACTTCTCGAATCCGTTTTGTGAATCAATTTAAAGAAATGACTTTGACATTGTCTAAGGTATTTAAAGTTTCTTTTATCGATATTTGGGTCACGATAAAATCTCTCTACACCAAGACACCCAAAATCTCTAACAATATTATGTGGGATTATATATGGGTATCTGGGAATTCAGGTTGGTTTCGAGCAATAACTATTTGGGTCTGAGTTTTCGGGTATGAAAGTTTTATACATTTATGAAACACATATATTTCGGTTCGGATTTAGTTTCGGTTCTGTTCAGCTGAGTTAGTTCGAATCTATATTTTATGTACCTATTTAAGAACCAAATACAATTTGGTTCGGTTCTGGTACTGATTCTTGTACGGATCGGATATAGATATTAAATAAATTTTTACGGTTTTATAATATATTCAAGTGTTTCACCCCCAAAATATAATTATTTACTCAAAAATACTTGAATACCCTAATATTACCTAAATACCATAAATTTTTGAAACATAACCCTAAATCATATATATATTTATGTATATTCACGTCAATCATGTACCTATTCGAGTATTGGCTTGGTATCTAATATTATTCCATACTCACATATATAGATAAAAAGGATTCATCAAATATTTTTCTCGATTCACAAATACGATCCAATATCCATTATTTTAGATCAATTTCAGTTTAGATTTTTGTTTCGAGATATTTTGCCTAGAACTATATGGGACTAACACAACTTCCTCCGAGCCACTTGACTCATGATACCTAAAATATTCTATATGTATACGTTTAATAATCCACGCAATTCTTATTGTTCTTCTAACCAGAAATATATACAAAGAGACAAAAGAAGTCGTCGTAGTTCATGAAATTTTCAAGAATTTTTTTTTGTCATGGATTTCACAATGTGACACATACGCAGAGATTCGTGATCCTTTAATTAGGAAACTACAGAAAGGATTAAAACAGTGCATCACTACATTCCATAGTATAATTAGTATATGCTTGGATCTTTGGATTTATAAAATTAAAAACTTTAATTGGTATATTCGTTTGGATATTTCCATTTCTCCTTGAATACAATTCTCTAACTAGTATTACATTGATTGCCGAGTTGCTCTCAGTATGATGGTTAGGATGATCCAGCTAATGACTTGGCACCCGGGTTCGATTCCTACCTGCTGCATTATGGTAGTTTAAAAAAGGGATTTTAAGGGTGGGCTTTAGGCTATGGATCGGGCCTTGTCGATCCAATGTTGATAAAAAAATAGTATTACATTGATTTACAATTCAAAACAAATTTGGATTGAAACTCTTGTTTAAAGTTTAATCTAAGTGGCTTTTAGTTCAGTAGTTGATGATAAGTCCATTAAAGATAAGTGTACATGTACAACTAAGAATCGAATTTCATCGCCTATAAAATTTATATAGGAAGTTGGCTAATTGACCAGCCTTTGTGACCTTTATTGATATTATTGTTGAAAAAAAAATTAATTAGAGTACAAAATATCATATATTTAATACAATATGTAGATGTCAGACAAACTTTTATGTCTATTTATCAGATCAATCTAGATTACCTTCATTATGATAAAAACAACCTAAAATTTGACAACTGGATTTAGATCTAAAAACATAAAGAACAGATTCAAATTTAGTTCATATAGACTACTATGAATTAGGCACAAGTACATATAAATTAATCTAACAATATGAAATAAAAAAATAAAAAATTTGGAGTGGTTAAATAACCATAAAGGGCAAGTGCATATGAAACTGAGATCAATATATAACTTTACACGTTAAATCTACTTAGTGCACATGACAGAATATTAAAAAAAATTATTTAAATATTTTTACAATTAAAAATTGAATTTTAATATTTAGGTGTGTTTGTAGAGTGAGTGTATTAGGTAAAGGACAGGCCACTGAGAAACTGAGAGAAGTCTAGGCTAAGGAAAGTAATAGACAGACAGACCTTTCACTCTTCCAAAAGCAAATTATTTTTATTACTAAAATAATTTTATGTATTTTAAATAATAACTAAAGAAAATATTTAAAATTAAATAATTCTAACCAAATAATTAAATTTAAGAAGACAAAAGATTACCTCATGAGGTATGTCATTTTCAGCTAATTCTGGTTCACAGATTAAATACCAAATTAATTATATATATATATATGTCTTAACATTTTTTATAACTAAATAAAAAATTCTAAAATTAAAATTGAAAATTTTCACCAAAATATTCATATAATTTACAAATCTCAGCTAGTAATTTAAATATTTAGAATTTAACTCTATCATATTACAAATAGAGGTTTTTATTTTATTTTTTTGTTAATATTGAGTCATAACTGATCCGTGTATTAGTGAAACTTCTACATAATGTAGATAGTAAAATTCGATTTCTGGTTATATGATGGTGTCTGTTTTTAATTGACTTATCACCTATAATTGAAACAGGTCATTTCACAAGAATGAAGATTAAAAGTAAAGAATTTATAGGTAGATTATGTTGTAAACCAGAAATTATGGATTTTAACTAAAAAATAAGTTGTAATATTCTAAATTTTTTATTATATGGGACTGTGCAACTATCTTAAAACAAAATTGGGATGAAAAAAATTGTAGAAATAGATAACTAAATCATATATATTATTTCATATTTTATGCTTTGTTTTAATAAAAAATTTTATTTATAATTTTAATTTTTTGTTTAAAAATTTGCAAAACGCCACTTAAAAGAAAAATCAAATTATGTTGGCTAAAAAAAAAGAAAAATCAAATTATTAAAAGAAAAGTTTGAGTCGATGACTAAGACAGCATTATACTATTGGTATTATGAAAATAATATTTCATTATTTCTGTGTTTTGTAAGTTCCCATAAAATACTTTTATTTTATTTTGTATGCTTATTTACAATTTATAAAATAAAATTAATTTAATAACACGCGCTAACACGCGCCATTAGTGTATTCCAAATTTATTTATTTAAACCCTTTCCTCTGAAAATAAATTACAAAAAAAAAAAAATAGACAGCAACAAAAAAAAAAAAAACGTCTTCTCTTCTCTCTTCCTCAAGCTTTTGCTCTCATCTTCTCTTTTGTCTTTCTTTTTCAGTTTCTGTCTGTATCATTCTTATTTACAATCGAACCCAAAACGTCTCTTCTTCTCTTTCTCTCTTATAAATACCTAAATTTCCTCACTCTCTCTTCCTCTCTTCTTCTTCTTCTTCTGTGAAGAACCTTTTTAACCTCATTTTCACTCTTCACAAATCCGAATTCCTAAGTAACAAAACCTAGATCCACAAAACTGACATTTCTTCTCTCAAATCTGATAAAAAAGTTCTAATATTTATCGGTTTAAAATTTAAGAATTCGGAAGATTCAGTGTCTCTCTTATCAAAGGTATGTAATGAATCGAGATGGGTTTGTGTTTGTGTTTGATTTCATTGTCTATTTCTCTGATTTCATTTTTGATTATGGGGTTTGGTTTTTGATGATGTATGGTTGTTACCAGATGTTGAATTGATGTATCTGTATTTCCTAATTTCATATTCAATAACCAACAACAAAAAAGCTAACTTTTTTTGTTTTTGGGTATACCTAATTTGATTTTTGTATTAACTTTCATTAGTGGAATCTTGACGTTGAAATGATGACACAAGCTTTGTTTTCTTTTGTCTAAATAGTATTTTGCAATATTAGACCAAGTCTCGCTATGCATGTCTCTTAAGGATTCAGAAGGTTTTGTTCTGATTCTTTTTGTTGTTGTGTATGTTAGAATCTGGGGCTTTGAATCTGAGGTTATTGATTGTGTTTTTGTTGCAGTGGCTTTTGAGAAATGGAAGCAGAAACATCTTGGACTGATTATCAGTACAGTTACATTACTACATATGTTCCTGAAGCTGAATCTTACTCTGAGCAAAGCGATGATGAAGCCAAAGTCGAAACGTTTTCGATGGATTCACTTCTTCCAGATGATTTATTAGAAAGAATCCTCTCGTTTCTTCCTATTGCAAGCATCTTTAGAGCTGGTACTGTTTGCAAAAAATGGAATGAGATTGTGTCTTCTCGAAGGTTTTTATGGAATTTCTCCAACAATTCTGTTTCTCAAAGACCTTGGTACTTCATGTTCACTAGTACTGATGATCCATCTGGTTATGCTTATGATCCTATTATCAGGAAATGGTATAGTTTCGATCTCCCTTGTATCGAAACATCGAATTGGTTTGTTGCTTCTTCTTGTGGATTGGTTTGTTTCATGGATAATGATTGCAGAAACAAAATCTATGTCTCTAATCCAATTACCAAACAATGGAGGAGACTTATTGAACCTCCTGGTCACAAATCAACGGATTACACTGCAATGACTGCATCGGTTAACCGAGTAAACCAAGCAAACCGAGGTGTAAACCGAAGTTACTTAGTCTCGATTGTGAAATCGAAGCAAGTTCCAGGGAATTTCTTTCAATGGGATCTCTCTATTCATCTCTACAGCTCTGAAACAATGACATGGACAACATCTGTTAATGATGTCTTTACTGGATGGAGAGGAGGAAACGAGAGTGTGATCTGTGATGGTGTTTTATACTTCATGATTTACTCAACAGGAGGCTCTGATCATCGTCATGGTTTGATTGCTACCAATCTATCATCAATCGGATCATCATCTAGCGGAATGTTAATGAGGAATTTCATACCAATGCCATGCTCTTTAACCTGTGGAAGATTGATGAACTTAAGAGAAAGGCTTGTGATTGTTGGAGGAATTGGTAAACATGATCGACCAGAAGTTATAAAAGGAATTGGGATTTGGGTTTTGAAAGGAAAAGAATGGATTGAAATGGCTAAAATGCCTCAAAGATTCTTCCAAGGTTTCGGTGAATTCGACGATGTTTTCGCAAGTAGTGGTACTGATGATTTGGTTTACATTCAAAGCTACGGATCTCCTGCGCTTGTAACATTCGACATGAATCTTATGTATTGGAAATGGTCACAGAAATGTCCTGTTACAAAGAAGTTCCCACTTCAGCTCTTTACTGGGTTTTGCTTCGAACCGAGACTCGAGATTGCTCCATAGAAGAAGAAGAAGAAGAAGCCAAAGTTTTTGTCTTTTGGATTGTTTTTGCACAGAGAAATCAATGGCGGGCTTGATGACGAAGATACGGTAATGTTTTTAAAATATTGGAAATGTTTCCAAGAGTATTTGTTATATGCAATTTGGTACTCTATATTAATTATAATTTTGTTAAATTTTACCCCAGATACTTTTAATTTATCAATTAAGTCCTTAATATATGGCCCACAATATCTCATGAAATGGGTCGGATTCTGAAACTGGTGGTTGTCTTGTTGCTGTTCCTAGAAGATAATACAATGATTTTGTTCCCTTTTTTATAATTATTATGAATAATGAGCTTAATATATATATATATCCAATATAGCTGTAAATTATACAACTGTTAAAGAATTATGTTTTTTATTTTGTACTTGTATAAAATTGAGAACTATTTTCGTGATGGGATTTGTCAGGTTTGGCAGTGTTAGGTTTACGAGTAATGGATAACAGCTATTTTGTTGATTTTTCTTTTATATTGGTGTCACTTATTTTTAATTTTCATTTCTTTTAAGAGCCTATATTTAATTTTAAAATTGGACTAAAATGTCTTGACCAAATGACATATGGGTTTAATAAAAATAAATAAAACAATTAATGTGTCATATCTACTATTATGTGAAAGTAAAAGAAAATTAGACAAGTACTCTGACACATCAAGTCAGCTAAGATTTCACATATCAGAAATTAACTGAATACTGGAAACTTATTTTTTTTTTTTTTACAAATTAATCATAAAATTTCATTTTTTTAATAGTAGAATTATATAAATAGAATATATTATTCGAATTAAACAAAAGTGAATACTTAAACCGGTAGAAAATTAAAAATATCTTTGGAGTTTTTAGCCTAAACAAGTCCAAAAGTCATGGTCTGATAGTAGAGTCCAAAAGTCATGATCCTTGATGTTTTGGGCTGATATTGGGCCACTCATAGTGGTCCACTACTTCAAAATCAAAACCATAGCTACAAGAAAATGTCAAGAGAGTAAACCGGAAATTAATTGGTTTATCAGCGAAGAATCTGAACCGGATCATAACCGGTTTAAGAAAGATAAGAAGAACATTTCGTCTCTTTGAAACCGTTGAACTTTCTCTTTCCAATTTCCGGCTACGATTCAAAGCTTTTCTCTGATTCTTCTACGATAAGTTTGAGGGATACAGAAGAGAAGTGATGAAAGGTACTGAAAATACGGATCTGTTCGATCCGAAAACCCAATTGGATTCTGATTTCTCTCGTCATGGTTCTTCTTCCGATGGAGATTTTGGATTCGCGTTTAATGATAGTAACTTCTCTGATCGATTGCTTCGGATCGAGATTATGGGTGGACCTTCAGATTCTAGGTCTGATGGTGATGGGTGTACGAGTATAGCTGATTGGGCTCGACATCGGAAGAGAAGAAGAGAAGATTTCAAAAAGGAATCTGGTAGTATGTACTTTTTTGATTAGGGTTTTTATTATTGATTCCGAGTCTTCTTCTTTTGAGGTTTTTGACTTCTATAGAACTCTAATTGTATCGTGAATTTTGTGCAGTAACGATTTCAGACATTGTAGCATGTCCTGAGGAACAGATTTTAACTGATGAGCAACCTGACATTGATGGATGTCCTGGTGGTGAGAATATTGATGATGAAGGAGAAGCAATGGTTGAAGAAGCTTTATCAGGTACTAAAGCAATGTCCTTGATGGTATATTTTTAGGTTTAGAAGAAGTCTTTGTTTGGTTCTGAGAAGGTTTATTTGTTTATTTTTAGGTGATGAAGAGGAAACATCTAGTGAGCCAAATTGGGGAATGGACTGTTCTACTGTTGTTAGGGTTAAAGAACTTCATATTAGTTCTCCTATATTAGCTGCGAAAAGCCCTTTCTTTTACAAGGTATCAAATCAGTGGTTCGTGATTGATGTTGGTTTCGTTACTCAGTTGTATCTCATAATTCTTTCGCTTCGTTGATAGTTATTCTCGAATGGAATGAGGGAATCTGAGCAAAGGCATGTTACTCTTAGAATTAATGCATCAGGTACGCCATTGCAACAGAAGCTATTTGCATGCGGCTTATGTTAATAGTTAATCATTTGCTTTATATCTATGACATTACTAACGCAAATGGTTTTTAGTACATTTGTCACTTCAATCTTTATCACCATTTTAAGTTATATGGAGATGCATTGCATGTGATTGATTTATATTCATATCCTTATTTGTGTGTATTAGCAGAGGAAGCTGCTTTGATGGAGCTTTTGAACTTTATGTATAGCAATGCTGTATCTGTCACCACAGCACCTGCCTTATTAGACGTGTTGATGGCTGCTGATAAGTTTGAAGTTGCCTCTTGCATGAGGTACTGCAGTAGACTTCTTCGCCATATGCCTATGACTCCTGAATCCGCACTGCTCTATCTTGAGCTTCCCTCTAGTGTTCTTATGGCTAAAGCTGTTCAGCCTTTAACTGATGCAGCAAAACAGTTCCTTGCTGTTCGCTACAAGGATATTACCAAGTAAGACTCCAAAAACTACACATAATAGTTTTGAGGGCATTTCCATTAACTAATCATGAAACACGAAGTGGTGGGTCGATTCTTATTAGCCATGGTCAACTTTCTTTTCTTCAGGTTTCAGGAGGAGGTTATGTCTTTACCTTTGGCAGGAATTGAGGCAATTCTATCAAGCGATGATCTCCAAATTGCATCAGAGGATGCAGTTTATGATTTTATCTTGAAGTGGGCAAGGGCGCAATACCCTTGTTTGGAGGAGCGAAGAGAAATTCTTGGATCACGCCTTGCACTCTCCATTCGCTTCCCATTCATGACATGCCGAAAGCTGAAGAAGGTACTGACTTGCAGTGACTTTGAGCATGAAGTAGCATCAAAGCTTGTTCTAGAAGCACTTTTCTTCAAAGCAGAAGCTCCTCACAGACAACGTAGCCTAGCTGCGGAAGAATCAGCATCCATAAACCGTCGATTCATAGAGAGGGCTTACAAATACAGGCCAGTCAAAGTCGTCGAATTTGAGCTTCCTAGACCACAGTGCGTAGTCTACCTAGATCTGAAAAGAGAAGAATGCGCAGGACTATTCAGCTCTGGTAGAGTTTACTCTCAAGCTTTCCACTTAGGAGGTCAAGGCTTTTTCCTCTCAGCTCACTGCAATATGGACCAACAAAGCTCGTTCCACTGTTTCGGCCTATTCCTAGGAATGCAGGAGAAAGGGTCAGTAAGTTTCGGAGTGGACTATGAATTCTCAGCAAGGTCAAAACCAGCAGAGGATTTCATAAGCAAATACAAAGGGAACTACACATTCACAGGAGGCAAAGCAGTTGGTTACAGAAACCTGTTTGGAATTCCATGGACATCGTTTATTGCAGAAGATAGTCTATACTTCATAAATGGCATTCTCCATCTCAGAGCAGAACTTACCATCAAAAGGTCCACAAATCCTCAGTGATCGTTTCTTTGTTCATGATACTAGATCTCTCTCTCTAACAATCTTAACTTTTGTTCTTTTACATAAAGGGCTTGACGAAGACTTGAGCTAATGAATAAAGTAAGCTTGAAAACAGTTTCGTAAACGACGACGTTTGAGATGAATGTAAATGCGTTTGGATTTTATCTTATTCTCGCTACTACTTTGGTTTACAATATAAACATCTCAACTAATAAACCGGTTACGTGTGAACTACAAAACCGGTTTTAAGCCTGCCCATTTTACTCCAAACTCAAATTTGAACCGGACCTAAATTGGGTTCGGTACTTACATGGCTATGAAATTGTTGATCCGAACCAATTTGAATTTAAAAAGTCTGAACCGGAACCAATTTGAATAGTGATCGGTTTTGGAATGGGTATTAAAATTCCATATCCGGATATAATCGGTTAAGGTATTTCTAACCCACTTTATTGTTCCCTCTAAAACATATTTGTGGAGTAATTTCCATTTTGGTGTAAAACTTTTTTTATTTACAAATTACGCTTTCAATTTTTTTTACGTAAACAAATCTATTTGCATGAGTTGTACTTAATAAAACTATAGATTTTTAATTTATATTTTAAAAAACGATTAATCTAGTTAAAGATATATATTTAATCATACACATTATACCTAAAATTTTTTATAAACTTACAAAATTATTACAATAAATCACTTTAGAATTCTTTTTATAAATTTGATAAACTTACAAGATCATTACAATAAACAATTTTATTAAAATATTTTGGTATTTTATATCTAATTTATGTGGTGTATTGTAAAATTATTTGATAATATATGTTTAGTTTTCAATAATATTAATAATTTTCTCAAATTCTTGTTAAAAATAAATTAAATGAATGAAATTTAATAATAGTAAAACTAAATGAGTTTTATTAAAAAAATCAATAAATTGAAAAAAAATGCTTCAAATATTATTTTTGGAGTAATGGGTTAGAGAAGAAATAAAGAAGAAAAAAAATAGAATAAAGACCGGTTAAGGGTAAACCTCAATCAATAAACCGGTTAACGTGTCAACGAGTTTAATAATAATTGAGTCGGCGTTTTGTATTATCAATCGGTTGAAAAAAAAATAGAATAAAGACTTTTGCTTTCTTCGTAAGATGTAAATTTGAAGAGGTTGATAGAACTTTAAAAAAAGCATAAAAGATTCTCACATGTCATTGCATTGGATTTGTCACATGTCATTGTATAATCTTATTTTGAGTCACTAAATTTCAAATATTTTCAAATCATCAATTTGACTGTTTCTTTTATACCGTACACGTGGTACTTTTCTCACAAATATGTTCAAAATTCTTTCGTTATCAAGCAATCATTTATCATAATATGTTATTATTATAAGCCTATAATTTTTCATGAATTTTAATGTTACATTTTGGTACAATTTCACCAAAAAGTTAAATAATTTGTTCTAATAATTATAACAATTAGTTATTAAAACAAATTATTGAAAACCAGGGTGGTTGGTTGAAAATTCGGGTAGTTGGTTTGCCTATACAGAAGTTCTGAAGATGATTGAAAACCGAGATGGTTAGCCTGCGTACGCCTTTTTCTTGAAGGAGTTTATGCGTGTCCATAGCTTTTTTTGTTTCTTTTTATTTTTGATTACTCGTTCTTTGAACCATAAAACTGATTTTCGATTTTGTAGTGTTAAAAAGCTTGCCAAAAGATATTCTTTTGTAGATTATATTCTTTAATACTAGTTGCGTTATCTTTTATAATAAATTAAGTTGGAAGAAAAAACAATTAGATCGACTCGATTCTATATATAGTCAATTTCTAAATCTAACAATATTACATATAGCACATATGAGTTCTTTAAATCAAATAATGTGTAAGTAACATATGTAACACTTAACTATTAGCAAAAGACATTTCCCCAAATGTAAACAATTATAAAATGATTTCAATGTTCCAAATTACTATATACTAATATTATACATGCATGATTTAATTATTTTTTCTAAATCGTATTCATTTAAATTATTAGATTCATCTTAATACGTTGAAATATTGTATTCAAAATATTGTTTTAGATACATAAAATCCGAATTAAAATCAACTCAAATCAAAGAACTAAAACCATCAAATATCCAAATAAGTCTCAAATCTATGTACTAAAAAATCGAATCCTAAGCACATTCAAATCAAAGACCAAATTTTAGTTTTTTAGATTTTTTCTATTTTTTTAAAAATTTCAGTTTTATACAAAAATGCTAAATCCAAAATCGGTTTATACCGAATTAAACTATATCTGGAAAATGAAAATACTCGAATAAGTCCTAAATACCAAATTGCAAGTAGCCTTTAGTTTAGTGGTATGCGGTATGTTCACTATATGGCAGACGCACTTGCACATTTAAGAATCAAGTCCCACTGCCTACATTATGTAGGAACTTGACTAATTGGCCATTTACACAGTTGCACCAGTTGTGACCTAATATTGAAAAAGAAAAATTTGATTTTGTTAATCTAATACAATTAATGTTGAAAAGAAAAAAATGAATCATATATTCATTTGTGTTAAATAAAAGTTAAAACAACTTTTAGTATTTCTCTCCGGTATCTTCGTGGACCAAGAATCTAGTCCACTAATTAAGCTATACAATTCTTCTCCTCTAACCTCAAATTATGTCTGTGTCTAATTAATTTAATTTAATTACAGGTTGGAACTTTAATAAAACTTAAATACTTCCTTAAATTCCAACAAAATTAATACTAAACCAATAAATCTCTTAAATAATTCTAAATAAAAAAACTTTGTATGTAATGTGAAGAAAGTTCACTTCTGTTTCCGCCATTGTCTCTCTTCTCTTCATTAAACTCTTTTCATAATCTGATTTTTCTGTGTTTTTAATTTTTGTTGAATTTCATTAGATCCCAAATTTATTTTTATTTTTCCAAAAAATAAGATTTATCTGGGTTTTATAATTACAAAACAAGATAGCTGTTTTGCTCTTTCTATTGCCATGTGTTCTTCTTCTTCTTCTTCTTCTTCTTCTTCTTCTTCTTCTTCTTTGTCTTTTTATTTTTTCTTCTTCTGAGTGAGAGCTTAGATTCCCAGATCTATCAACGTCGTGGTCATGAGAAATTTTGTCGATTTTTGTCTTTTTTGTCTGTAAAATCACTGTGAACTTGTCGGTTTCAAAAATTTCGAAGAAGAAGGATTAAAATCAAAATGGGTCATTACGCAACAGAGTGGGATCATAAATCAGCTACAGAGATTATCAAAGATTGGAATGGCATTGACCAAGTTGTTCTTAGAAACCCAAATGGTGCTTCAGCTAAAGTTCGTAGCTTTTTTTTCATTTGTATCCAAAATTCAAGCTTTTTCCATCATTGTTTAATGGGTTTATGTATTCTGGGTTTGGGTTTTTGTTTTTTTTTTTCAGATTAGTTTACATGGAGGTCAAGTAATTTCATGGAGGAATGAGTTAGGTGAAGAGCTTCTCTTCACTAGCAATAAGGTATACACAGACAAAACCCTGATAGAAACTTGCAACAATTTTGTAAATTAATCTGATTTTCTTACTGTGAAATTGTTAGGCTATATTCAAACCTCCAAAATCAATGCGTGGAGGGATTCAGATTTGTTATCCTCAGGTAATTTTGATTGAGTTTACTCTTCTTACTAACATCTTCTGTTGATCATTTTGTGTGTTTTGTAGTTTGAAGTTTGGAGTACTAACATCTTTTATTGATCATTTTGTGATTGAATTTTGTGTTTATGTGTTGAAGTTTGGAGATTGTGGATTACTGGATCAACATGGATTTGCAAGGAACAAAATTTGGGTAATTGATGAGAATCCACCTCCACTTAACTCAAATGAATCCATTGAGAAATCCTTTGTTGATCTTCTTTTGAAACCATCAGAGGAGGACTTAAAACAATGGCCTCACAGGTAACATCTCATCACTTGTTTCATCATTGTTATCTTCACAGATGATATAATACAAATGTTTGCTTTGCAGTTTCGAGTTTCGTCTTAGGGTTTCACTTGCTGTAGATGGTGACTTAGCCTTAGTTTCTCGGATTAGAAACATCAATGGCAAGCCATTTAGCTTCTCATTTGCATATCACACTTACCTCTCTGTTTCAGACATAAGGTATTTACAGTTATATAACTAATCAGCATATGTTTTGGTGAAATCATCATTTAACTTATGTTTCTTCTCTACAGTGAAGTGAGAATTGAAGGGTTAGAGACATTGGATTACTTAGATAACCTCAGCAAAAGAGAGCTTCTGACAGAACAAGGCGATGCTATAACCTTTGAATCCGAGGTAAACATTGTAATGACTCATTGAATCCGAAGTATCTTCACTCGGTTGTCTCAGATCAGATGTTTCATTTGATTCAGATTGACCGGACTTACCTTAGATCACCAAAGGTAGTTGCAGTGCTTGATCACGAACGCAAAAGAACATATGTTATTGGAAAAGATGGACTTCCAGACACAGGTAAGACTCTTGTTGTGCAATCACTTGGTTGTACTAAGTGATAAAATTCAATTCATCTGAGTATGATGGATGATGCAGTGGTATGGAATCCATGGGAGAAGAAATCGAAAACAATGGCGGATTTTGGAGATGATGAGTACAAAAGCATGCTTTGTGTAAATGGTGCAGCAGTTGAAAGACCAATCACTTTAAAGCCAGGAGAAGAATGGACTGGTAAGCTTATGTTAACGGCGGTTAAGTCCAGTTTCTGCTTTGATCAACTTGAATTACAGAGCAAAGGATTCTAAATCTCATCTTAGAGAAAACTTTATGCTCATTCCATTGCAAGTTTATGCAGCTTTTTTGTACTGCAACATTGGAAAAGCAGAAGCACCGTTTTTTTTGTTGTTGATTCACGTTTTCTTAGTAGAGCTTATGAGCTGGTGATTTCTCAGACCAGTCTCGTGATGTAGTGACAGAAAAAGGCCTTGGTCTTTTTTTCCTCGGCTTATGTAATGAATATGAAACAAAGTGTGTTCGATTTTTTTCTTTTACCACAAGTTTGTAGCTAAGATGAAACTGAATCTGTATTAGTTGATCTCATCTTATCCAAACTATTTTAACAAAAAAAGAACAGAACTTTGCACAACTAGCTTTGAATTTAAGATCATTCCCAGTTAAGATCCTCAAATTTCCAAATCAGTAGCAATATCTAATTGACAAAAATCTTTGGGTTTGATGTTTGATCTCTCTAACTCTTAAGTTTATGCAGCTCGGCGAAACTCTAGCTGTTTGGTGTTTTCATGAAGTACCTGCACAACGAAAGAAGAACAAAAGATTTAGAAAACAAAGAACACTCTTCAATGGTGGAACAGGTAATAAATACCCAAGAGAGATTCAGAACTCTATTATTACCTCGCGTATTCTCGCTGCAATCGCCTTACAACCTTCAGAAGCCAATGCAAACACTGTTTCAAATGTTTCCATTGCTAACTTTGCATCCATCTACATTTGTAACCGAAGGCATGAACATGTGGAATCATATACTTGTGAATGTAGATATGTTATAGAAAGAAGTATGTATGTATACGAACCTGAAGGAGTGTCACTTTGTCTAATTTAGGTAGAATACCAACAGTTACATCAGCTCCTCCAGCGCTATCTTCAACATAGTTCAGATCAAGAAGAGGAGTACTGTTTAAGTATCCAGCACTACAAGAAACAGCAAGATCACGCATTGGAATTCCAGCATCTGCTAGAGCTAGTGTCGCGGCATTAATACAAGCTGATCTAGTTCCTGATTACAGAACATGACACTAATGGCGAATAAGAAATTAAAAGAACTCAAAACCTTGTTTGCAGAACAGAAAGTTTAGTTAGTTTTTACCTCCATCAGCTTGTAGAACCTGAAGGAAAATGTCAATCTGCATAAAGAAAACAATCCATTAAGAAACAAGCCAAAACGATAGGAAAAAGAGTCTAAGGTAAACCTGAGAATGAGGCATCAATTCGGTTAATATACACGCTTCCATTGTCTGACGGATGACAAGAGATAGCTCTGTTGATCGCCTGATAATCGTTATACACAACAATTCAGTTTTTATAGTTCTGTAAGAAGAACAAGCAAGTGTTATTCAGCTAGATAGTAGAATGTAACCTGTCGAATTTCTGTCTTCTACGATCACCAGTACTAAAGTGAGCCATACTATACTCACACAACACCTACCAAAACACAATATTGGAGCAAAAAAAAGCCATAAGAATCCCAAATTCACAAAGCTTTTCACAACCAAACAAGATAAGAGCATATACATACCAATGCATGGTCGTTTTTCTTTTGGTGAGTCTTGTTCTGAATCTGAAGGTACCACAGAGATAAAATCAAAAACAAGACATATAAACCAATTTGTTGTGTGTACAAATAAAGCATCAAAATCTTCATAAGTCAAAAAAATTGAGTAATTGAGTACCTCTCTTGGACCATAAACAGCTGCAATTACTTTGGTATTACCCATCTCAAAAACAGCAGAACTGGACACAAAGTAAGAAACTTTTGATCATATAAGTACCAAATCAGAACTGAAATCAATATATAAGAGGACAATTTGAATGTACCCATCAGCTTTAGATACGACTCCAACTTCAGCTAAAATTTGCCTCATCTGTAGTATATTTACAAGCTATAAGAATCTTGAGATCAACCTAGTGAAGCCAGCAAACAAAGACAAGTAATAGAGATGAAACTAAACCTCATTGAATCGGCGACCATCTAATCTAAGACCTTCGGGGTTTACGTACTCCATTGTTGAAACTTTCTGATTTACCTCTGCGGCGGCGATAAGGTTGATGGACGGCGTCGACGAGAGAACAGAAAGAGTGAAAACCGAAGATTAGGGGTTTTGGTTTATTTTTGTGAATTAAGTGAGATTATAAGGGTATAACAGTAAAACAATTTCCTCTTTGACCCTTAATTCTAATTGTATAATTAGCTATTCTGATTAGCATTGGTTTAAGTTGGTCTAGGTAACAAAAATAAATTAAAACACGAAAATCAAAGCATTGTATTTTAGATTTATTTTTGTCTTTCATTGCTTAATTAATTATTTATTTATGAAATAACTTTTGGATATAAAAAAGTAACAACCTATAGAAATTTTAGAGAAACTGTGCAACTATAATATATGCAAAAAATATATATATATTTAAATTGAAACCAAAATTTCTCACTTTTTGTTTTTGTCAACAATTAGTTGACAAAATCCGATTTACAGCTTAAAATCACACTCAAAAAAAAATTTTTAGTTTATCATATGAAGTAAAAATCTCTAATACTAATTCATTAACTAAATCATTCTAACAATCAAAATTTGAATTAGACATTTAGTTAAGCAAAAGCAAGTAAAAATCCAAACGTAATTTTGATATACTTTATTTTACTACTCTGTAAAATTGTAAACAGAAATAAAATATTGATCATTATGTTGTCCATTGAAGTATATAGAGGTGTCAGACGGGCTAGTTCGTATCCAGTTAGGCTATTTATGGATGATAATTGTTTTTACTATGACCATAATGGGCTAATCTATTAAAACTGCCGATCTATAAAAAATATCCAAGATCACCTCGCTAAAGTTGGCGATAAATAGACCGATCCGCATGCTATATTTGTAATATTTTATTTTGAATTTATTTTTAGAAAATTATATATAATAATAATATTAAGCTTAAACAATTTAAAATTTAAAACTTTAAAAATTTTCATAGACATGAAAAAGTATATAATAGTCTAATAAATATTAGCATAAAATATATTGAAAAAATTGTCTTTTTATTGAAAAAATATCAATTAAATCTGTTTAAAAATAAGTAAAATGGTAAGAACGTTAGAAAACCTTATAGAATATAATCTGCCATAAAATTACTATATTTGAAGACAAAAAAATTACAAATTTTAAATATATTTGTTTCATGTTTAATAATATGCAATATCTTGAATTTCTATTCCAATTAAAAAATATTGATTTTCTATTTTTTCAGAAAAGGAATTTTAAAAAGTTTTAATAAATTTTAAAATATAGAGTAAAAAATATTAATAATCAAAAATCATGTACTAGTTATATGAGTATAAAATTTAAATAAACTATATTTTTAAAATAGCATATAGCTCGCAGACAAAATCTATTAAACACGCAATTCGCAATGAATTTATTTGTAAAACTCGATTTTGAATCGGGCAAAAATATATATCCAAATCCGCTCCACATTCTCACCGTAGATTGGGTTGGGCAAAATTCACAGTGGTCCGCTTTGACACCTCTAATTCAATATCACCCCAACATGAAAACGTCAAGCGTCATGTCTTTTGTCTTGAAATTTGATGATCGAGTTAAATGAGAAGTTAAATGAGAACTATAGAGTTACGTTTGTGGAAAATTACATGTTGTAAAGAATAAAAAGTTTATCTGGTTGAGTCCATGTTGTATTATTGTTATATATTGATTTCTAGCTTTATTTGTAATACAATATTGATGGTAGAATCAAAGGTGTAGGGATTAACGTGTGCAATGGAGACAAATGCTATGCAAAGTGACATATTTGAAATTGACATATTCTAGATGAAGAAGATGAAAGAACAATAAATAAAGATTTTATTTTCAGTACATTGTATCACAAACTAACATATTATACAATAATCTAAAATAAACATACCAAAGTGGTACGTAAGAAAGTGATATTTAGTCTAGTGGAAGTTGATAAGTCTATTAAAGGCAGACACACTTATACATCTAAGAATCAAGTCTCGCCACTTGCATTATGCAGAAAGTTGTGACTTAATATTGACAAAAAATGATACGTAATACCTATTAATATTATGGTCATAATGAACATCTGGCAATTAAATTTAATTTTTGACTAAACTAATTTTCACTTTAAAGTATTCATATGTGAACTTGTGTACTTTCTAAACATTTGTGCATTACTGTGAGTTTTAGTAAATTTTCTAAACATTTCTAAAGTACATTTATGTTTTTTTTTGTTAACGGCAATATCAATATGGGCCAAAGGTCGGCCTATTAGCTAAATTCCTACATAAATTTTGTAGGTGATGGGACTCGATCCCTGGTATATGTGCGCCTGTATTTAGTCTGGTGCACCAGCCACTAGACTAAAGACCACTTGCAAAGTACATTTATGTTAGTTTTAGTAAATTAGCTATTACTGTGATTTGACATATTAGTGGTAAATATTAGCTATTATAAGTTTGGTATATTACTAAATTTTTAATTATTATATTCAAATTAAAAATGATTCTATCAAATTTTCTTAATTAATATGATTTCAAAAACAACTTGTTGGAATTATGTTATTTTCAAACTCTTTGAAATGTGTTATATTTAACCGATGACAGATGAAATAGTGGTATTGATCACTTTATAAATTCTTATATATCTGATTCGATTCTTTCATGTAAGAGAAAGAAAAAAAGATTTTAAAATATAGACATTAGCTAAAGATCAGATCTTATAGATCTAATTATTGTTTGATTGAGGTTAAAAAAATGTTATATTTGGAGTGGTTACAAATCTTACATAACTTTGGTGTGTGTTTGATGGGAAATGAATCAAACTCTCACTCTACCAATTAATCTCTTTTGCTAGGTCCATATCTAATTTTATCATTTACTATTTAGTTGAGATGTTATTTACTTAGAGGTTCGAATTGATTGAAGAAACTATGATAAACTTTATGATTTTTTTTTTTTACGAAAATCGACTATTGTTCTAGTCAAAACCTTTCCACCAATTCTAGTCAAATTTTAACCTAAAATTATGGAAATTTAATTCAGTTACCTTTTTCAAGTTCTCTTACTAAAGTTTCTCTTAAGAAACTTGGCCTTCAAGGTAAAAATAATAACTACGTTAAATAATTTTTTTTTGTGTTTACTTTTTTTTTTCTTTTTTTGTCAATAAAATTGGGCCACAACTGACCGGTCCATTAGCCAAATTTCTGCATAATATAGGCGGTAGGACTCGATCTCGGAATGTATAAGTGCGCCTGCCATTTAGTGAACTTACTCGTGCCACTAGACTAAGTGTGTTTACTCTTTCAAACATATCATTAGATTTGTTAATTTCCCAAATAACTTTACTCATAATTTCCAATTTTGAGTCAATGCACTAAATTGAGGGACCTACTCACACATAAGACAATTAAAGTAGCTTGGAGACCAAGCTAAATAAAAGGACAATTGGCTCTACTTTCGGTACGGTAATTTGCCACGTCTAATAAATCTAACGTATGCGGAAAGTCGTTTTGGTTCTACAAAACCGACTTAAATACTCAAAATCTCTCCGGTTTACTGCTAAACCGGTTTGAGTTTTTCAGGTTTTTGATTATGTTCATGTAGGACCAATTCTTCGGATCTATTTTGGTTCGAGTATAGATCAAATTCAAAATTTTTTATTCAATTTTTTTATTAAAAAATCAAAATTACTGAAGATTTAATAAAAACAATTCTAAAAAACTAAAATTTAATAAAACCATATCAAATAACCATTCGGTTTTGGTTCGAGTTTGTTTTTTGAGTGTATAGGTTGAGAAATCATTTGAATATTTGGTTTGGTATGAATTTTTTTATTCAGATTGATTTTTGTCTGAAGCTAATCTGAGATATGGAAAACCGTTTTAAATTAACAAAACCACCTTAAATTCTTCCAATTAGTTTTATAATCTTTCTGGTTTACTATTAAACCGAGTTGAACACGCATAAATTTCTCTGTAAATTTAACAGACTTAACAAAACCATATCAAATAATCATTTGGTTTTTATTTGGTTTTAATTCGAGTTTGTTTTTTAGTATATAGATTTAGAAATTATTCGGATATTTGGTTTGAATATGATTTTTTTTATTCAGATCGATTTTTTGTCCACAGTTAGTCTGAGATGCGGAAAGCCGCTTTAAATCCACAAAACTGTCTTAAATTCTCCTAATTAATTTCCTAATCTCTCCGGTTTACTATTGAACCGGGTTGAACACGCATAAATTTCTCTGTAACAGTTTATTCATAGTAGTCAAACAAAAGACACAGTTAATAGCATATCGAAAATCACGTTGATTAAAATTAAAAATGTCCACAAAAAAGTAAAAAAATTAAATTAAATTAAATGGTAATATATATAAGAATATTGTTCCTATGAAACGGCGATTCTTCATTAACCTTTTGACTCTTCTTCTCATTTCTCTGCAACTCAAAAAAACAGACAAAAATGGAGAGAAGAACAAGAAGAGTTAAATTCACTGAGCATCGTACAGTCACAAACGTACCAACAAAACAATCAAATGATTATCCAAAAATTGTTCGAATCATTGTTACTGATCCTTTCGCTACTGATTCATCTAGCGATGACGATGAAATGTTTCAAAGAGTGAAACGATTCGTGGAGGAGATTCGATACTGTGAAGCTGATAAACCTTCGAGAAAAGCTAAGTTTAAGGCGGAGAAAACGGAGAAAACTGGTTGTTGTGGTGATGATGTGTGTTCGTCGGAAGAGAATATAAAGTATAGAGGTGTTAGACGAAGACGATGGGGAAAATACGCTGCGGAGATTAGAGATCCGAAAACTCGTACTCGAAAATGGCTTGGAACGTTTCTTACGGGAAGAGAAGCAGCTTTAGCTTATGATCGAGCTTCGATTGATTTAAGAGGACATAAAGCTCTCACGAATTTGCTTAAACCTCCTCCTCCGCCGATTGAAACGGTTTCTCGTTGCGATTCCGGTGATAAGCTTCATTCTCCGACTTCTGTTCTCTGTAACGAAGAAACAGAGCTTGAGATTAAACCGATGAAGCTATTACCAGAAATCGTTGAAGAAGAAGAAGAATCGATATCGAGTTTGAATTTTCCGGATCCGTATTTATCGCCGGATTTTTCTCTCGCCGGTGAATGTTTCTGGGATTCTGAATTTGCTTTTGTTGATGATGATTTCAATATTGAATTACCAAATATTGAGATTTCGAAAGATGAAGATGATGAATCTGGAGATTTCTCGTTTGATTTGCTTGAAGATTTTGATTCATCTTTATGGGATTTGGATAATTTCTTAGAAAATCATCATCATTCTTCTGAGTGATGAAGATCATTAGTTTTTTTTGGTGATGACGTGGATGCATCTTGATCGTCCATTTATCCGATTGATGTGGACTGTTCGATTTTTGTGAAAGGAAATTTTGTAATTTTTTTGCTTATTTATGAATTTAAGTAACTATCTTAGTTAAGAAAAAAAATGTTAATGTATATAAAGTTTTTTTTTTGGGAGCATTTTAGGACAACAAATATCTTTATTTATTAAATGTAAATTATTTTCCATGAATTTTTTTAATTTGATTATGTGACATATACCATTTTTCTTTTCTTTACAAATAGCAAATTCAATTGGAAAAAAAAGTTGAGTGTTAATAATAAACTCAAATACAATTATTACGACGTTTGCAATTGTTAAGTGTTGTGTGATTTTTATTAAATATAGAAAAACACCTATTAAATAAGAAAATATATTTGTTTGGTGATTAAATGTAAAAATACCATTTAAATAACATAATTCGGAGATGATTTTTAGTTTAGTGGCATATGATAAGTCTATTAAAAGCACATGTAGAAACTTTACTGTTTATATTATGTAGAAACTTGACTAATGGACTGGTTAGTTGCGGCCTGAATTATCATGGTTGTTATTGTTGAGTGTTTATGATTTTTTATTAAATACTAAAAAAATGTATTTACTCGGTTAAAAATTCGTATTCTTTTTTTTTGTTATGTATCATCCTATATATAGATACTAGAATTTGAATTATAAATTAGTTATTTTCTTTTATAAAATTTATAGAAGGACCCAAACTAGTTTTTATATTTGGTATAATTGTGCAATGTACATATAAACTATTTTTTTTGGATATGCAAATGAGCTGAAAACAAAGATTTTTTTTTGTTAACATTATGCCACAACTCAGCGGTCAATTAGCCAAGTTCCTATATGATGCAGGCGGTAGATTTCGATCCCGAAACATGCAAATGCGTCTGCCTTTAGTAGACTTATTACCTGTCACTAAGGTAATTACCACTTACGAAAACAAAGTTTCTAAGATAATGTGTTTCTCTCTCGTGTATCCGATATATCAAAACTAAAACGTATTAGATCCAATTCTATCTCCTTACCACTCGATCAAAAACGCTCACACAATTATAGATTAGTTGTTGTAGATTAAACTAAAATAGAAAGGTCAGAAATATAGATGATGTAATGTGATTGATCATAGTAGAGATTGAGTGGGTGAAGATTGAAGGAAGAGCCGAGAGACATGTTATCGTGTCTGCTGTTGTTGTTTTCCACTTAACTAACAAAGCTCATTCATGTGAAGAACCAAACCATTGAATCCTTTATTTTTGCCCTACCATTTCTTTTTTTGCTCATTTAAAATTAGGAGAATTTTCAAAAATACCTCTTTTAATGTATATCTTTGTCAAAATCTATTATTTTCTTTGAAAATTGGAATAGAAAAATAGTCATCACGGAATTTGTTTTGAAAAAAAGACATTTCAAAAATAATATTTTTAATAATTCTTCTAAAAACAACAACCTTCACATTTTTAGTTTTACCCTTGTTAAGTTAAGGAACCAAGTACTTCTTCTTCTTCTTCTCCATTTTTTACATATATATACACAAAATTGGTCGATGTCTACGTATAGAAAGTTTGGTATATATCAATTTGAAAGGACAAAAGTGTGTTTGTCTTCTAATTAAATGGCTGTTTTCTGTTTTGTATTATGGTTAGAGCCTGCCCAACATATAGTGAAATGGGCATTTTCCCATAGGCTCAATTTTTTTCTAACTTTTAAGTCCATAATTTTTAAATATTATTCAATTTAATTAGCTAAATTAATTCTAATTTATTTTATTTTATTTTAGATTTACAAATATATTACATACTATAAGATGTGAATTTTTTGGACTATAGATCAAATTTTATCAATCCAGTTCTCAACAAAAAAAATATATTATATAATTATATTTTAAAGCTAATAATATTTGGAAAATTTATTAGTATAAAATATATTTATTATTCAAAAAAAAATACCATACAAAATATTATATATTACAACATGTCCTAGACCTCCAATAGCATGAGCACGACATTAACCATGATCCACTCCAAGTAAGTCGGACAGATTTTTAAAAATCTATGGTTCATTGATTCTTTGGATTAAAATTGGGTTCAATAATAAACCTTTTTAAGTTGACAAGCTTTATACAAATACATCTGAATTCTTCACAAAAATTATCATACAGTACTAGATACATTTAAAACTAAGATCGTCAATAATAAAGTTAAAAGGTTTTTATATTAAATTTATCGGGACATATAAGATGCATTTGATACTATATATGATAGTTTCGGTACGAAAGCAAATTGTTAATCTTTTCAAGGTCAATATTTTGTATCATATGAAATTGGACCTCAAAGATTGGCTTGTAGAGTACTAATTCAGAAGCTTCCTAATAATGAACAACATTAAATCTTTTTTGCACAAGTAAACTTGTGGAATCTCAAAGAATAAGCACAAAACAAAACCTAGAGATTCACATAGATACTCTCTGAACCACTTGCAACACACATGTAAACTATCGGAACATTTAATGTACTTAGACCGACCATATGAAATAGGAACTAGATTCGAGAAAATAAAAAATATAAATTCAAAAATTACTGTTTTTTCAATTCAACTAGATGGATTGATTACTTTAGATGGTTTACAATTTCGAGCCCATATACAGTGCACACAAACTGTCAGAGATTGGGCCACAAGAGATTGAGAGGTGAAGCAAGTTGGCTACTTCCTACAAATCTAATCTTCTATTGGCCCCAGTTAGATCTTTCAATCCTCTTTAGACGCCTTTATACAGTATGTGTCATTCTCCATGTTTCAAACTTGTAAGTCAATGATAAAAGACTTTATTAAAGTATAAAACAATGATTTATTTTGCTAGGCTAGTCTTCAATATCATTCCCCTACTATAATGGATAGATTACATGAGAATTTTAGAATGTAGATCGGATTTTATCAATTTAATAATTGATAAAAGAAAATTAGATAATATACAAACAATCTATTAAACATATAGAAAATAATCAAAACCATGGTGGCCAAAACCCTAATTATTGACTTATTTATTAGAAGCTCCACTCCTGTCTCCACCACGGTGTAGATAAAATGGGTCAATAAGACCTACACACAAAAAAATCTAAAAAATAATTTAAAATAATTATCATCCCAACTTTTCTAAACTCAGCACACAATCATAAGTCTTTTGTTTCATGTTTAAGTATGAAGCTTATAAAGAGAGTTCCCTTCATATATCATTTCAATCCGACGAAGTATGAAGTATCAAAAACAATATTTTAAATTAATAAATTTGAATTCATTCTTGAAAGAAAAAAATAAATAAAATTTAGAAGTTTTTCAAAACAAAGATAAGGAGTGAATGGAACTTCCGAAAACCAATTTGGTTTTTGATTTCAGAATAAATTTTGATTTAGGATTAGTCGAAATACTCGATTGGTCGAATCAACGTTCAAAAAGTTTAAAATTTAATTAACCATATTCAAAGTGATGAGTCAAAATAACATTTTTCCCTATAGAAATCACACAATTATATCTTTTTTTCTTTCATGTGAAGCCCATAAGACAAACGTGTTCACTTCATATATCATCACTGACAAGTGGCTTTCAAAAATGGGCTTATTTTAATCGGGCTTATGAAGTTTTGGCCCATATGAGGCCCAAATTACGAATAACGCGACATTTTTCACGGGAAATTGTGGTGGAGAAGCCACTCACATGCCTAATTGCGATTCAGACTGATGACATCACAATCAAAGGCGAATGTCATGCCGAGACAAGAATTTGAAGTTTGACGAAAGCGTCGATAACTACATGTCGTTTTATTAATAGAATAATTAACAACAAAGCGTTTTTTCAAATCTGTAAAGAGGGTATATACACAATAAACAAAGTTTATAGGCAATATATGACTAATAAATAAATATTTAGGGCAAATCTAAAAATAACAAAGAAACGATGAACATATTAATAATAATAATAATAAAAATAACAATAAGAGATCTCTAATTTGGAATATTAGCAAAAGATGAGAAAACTTTATCACTTCGAAACGATTTTTACTCTCTCAATTAGAACTCAAATTTTGATTTACAGAAACAAAAGATCAGAAGAAGCTTAACGATGAAGATGCATCTAGAGGATGAATAAGATACGTCAACACAAGCGCAACCACCATTAACAAATACGCGATTCCTTGATCAATCGATGTTCCTGTTTATCACCAAATAATCGATTAAACTCAATTTTGATTTTGATTCTAAACGCAATGTGGAAAACAGAAATCGAAGAAAACGCGTTTGCGATAACTCGATTTGGATGAATCTAGAGTAATTTTATATCTCAGATCTAGAGAGAGAATGTGAATCGGAGAATCGGAGAACTAACCGTCGCTTGTTGGAGAAGGAGCAGGAGCTAACGATTGAGCTCCGGCGAAGGGAGCGATGACGGAGAAAACGAAAGCGAAGAAAGCAACGGCAACGGAGTTCCTCGACGCCATCTCTGGTTTGTCTCTTACGAAATTTGTTCGATAGATAGATAATGCTTATAGAAAACAACGAGAGAGACGAGTCTCTGCGACGGCGGAGAGTAACGGCTACAGAGACGACGAAGACGACGAACGAGAAACCCTATGGAGAAGAGAGAGAGTGAGAAGAAGGAATAGGCAAATGCGTTTTTATAGAGCAAAACAAGTTGACGGTTACCGGGTATAACCGGTAATTACTCGGAGAATCTGTTTTTGATTATTCGAATAAGTAACTGACACGTGTCTATTTACTTAGCTGAAATTTTCTTAACTTTTCGTCGATGGTTCGTATAAGTTCCTTTTAGTCCGTCAAGATTGGAATTATAATTTTGTTGAGAAGAGAAAATCATTATTCTAAAAATGTGAAATGTCCAAATTTGAATATTTATTATAATTTTTTAAAAATAGATTTTGTTACAATTTGTTTTACAAAATTTAAAAATTAATAAAAAAATTAATGAAAAAAACACTAAAAACAAAATTTTAATAAAAATACATATTATTCCGGTTGTCGTAGGGGTAAGATTTAATTTTCTGGATACATAGATTTAAGACACATAATTGTATTTAGTTGGGTTTGGTTTATTTAAATCAGTATTTTGATTATTTTAATTTAAAACTTATTCAAATATTATTTTTAGTTCGGTATATATTGAGTTTGGATTAGAGTATTTTTTTAATAAAAAAGCAAAATTTTTAAAAAGATTTAACTGAAAAGCTCGAAAGAGCTAAAATTTTGTTCTTGATTTGGCTCGAGTTCAAGATCAAGTTTGATTGTTTTATACATAGATTTAGAACCTATTTTAAAATTATTTTAGGTATGGTTCCTCTAATTCGATAAGTGACTATTTACTTAGCTGAAATTTTATTAATTTTTTGTAGGTAGTTCGTATAAATTCCTTTTAGTCCGTCAAGATTGTAATTATAATTTTATTTATAAGAGAAAACTATTATTCTAAAAATGTGAAATGTCCAAATTTGAATATTTATTATATTTGATATATTTTTATTTCATTATAAAATTGGTTGAGATATGGAAATTGAATAGAAAAGCAAGCAGTAGTTTACAGTATAAACTAAGTTATTCTTAAAGCTTGAATATCCAAAAAAAAATAACACGTTATGATATAAATAGTAAGACATATATTAATGAATTAGGTGAAGATTTTCTAAACTAATAAACAAATTATTAAGTTTTCTGTGGTCAGCTCTCAACAAAATAGGTATAAAATTTTGGAAATTTTATATTAATATATAACAAACAATAAAAATGTTTATCGTTAGGTGGAATGATAATACATAGGCAGTGAAGCAGCCATGTGACCAGATTTATCCTTTAAATTCTTTAATATATATATATATATATATATATATATTGAAATTTTCTTTAATGTATATTTAAACTGAATAATAAAAAATTAAAATTATATAATAATGTGTTTTCGGTGGAGCATCCTTACAGATTGTAAATCTCTAATAATAGAGAATTGGGTCTACCAAGAAAAAATCACTAGTAAACTTTCTAATATAATGGAATGAACAATTCGTTCTCATTATATATATATATATATAATTTGATCGATAAGATTCGATTTATAGTCTAAAATCTATTTACTAAATTTATTTTCTTCCACTTGCAGAAAAAAATCGAATCCATACTGCTAGAAAATTTATAATAAAAACACTACTATAGACTTGCTAATTTATTCTGCAATTTAAAATGTGAATAATCAAATTAATCGAAAATAATGTGAACAAACTTATGGATCTTCTAAAACTTTTTAAATATTGGAAAAATACACTAATTTTTGAAAATTCACTATTATTTTAATGACTAATAACTATAACATTTAACTTCTTCTTTTTTAACAAGTGGATCGATAACCGATATATAAGCTAAAATTTATACTTTAAACTCTTATTTTAAATATTATATATAATAAAAAAGTAAAAACTTATAATGCTAAAATTATTGGTTGGATTAACCTAATTACGAGATAGAAAAGAACCTAGAAATTGACATATAACTAAGATAAGTTTTTGTCCCTTTTATTATTGTTTATTTATATAAAAATTGTGACAATTTGCATTTAAAGTTCAAATTAATAGCAGTGGATGTCGGATTATTAACGAACCTATTAAATTAGGGTTGCTTTGTCAACAACTATAACATTATTTTATTTCACTTTAAAACAAAATAAACCTATTATTGGCACATGTTTTCTTGTAGCTAAACTGACATAAGGGTCCATAAATTTTAAAATTTTGCTTAGGATTCCAACAAATATGTTTTCTTTTTCGTGTAGTCAATTTTGTTAGCTTCAAAAACGGCGTCGTAAGCGAAACAGTCCAATGAAAATTGACTAGGAAGACGACAAGATATGTATGATTCATACACAACTCCCAATAACCAAATCAACACGCCACAAATAGCATTAGGCATAATAACCAGAACCGAAATACCGAATCCAAATAAAAAGAACCGAATCAAACCGGAACATATGAAATAACCGAATAGTTCCAAAATTCGAGAATCAAAAATCTGAAATCGAATCGAGAACCAAATCAAGAACCGAAATAAAATTGTATATATAAAAATAATTATTTATATATAATTTAAAATTCTAAATATCCAAAATTGTAATTCGAAATCTAAATTTGTTAATTAATATGAGTCAAAATTACTAAAAACCTAAAATTTTTAAGTTTTTATAACTAATTTATGGTTTTTAATGATTTTTTAAATTCTTTCTAAAACTAAACAAAAATAAACGAACCGGAACTAAACCAGAACCGAACCAATACCAAAATAAAATTTAATAAATATCTATTGGTTCCGTTTTTCGGGAATCGAAACCGAACCAAAATTTAATAAGTACCTATTGTTCCAATTTCTGAGAACCGAACCGAATAACCATATGCTTAAGGCTAGCCACAAGCATAAGTGTAGTGTTTTTTTTTTTAAATATATACACACAAAAAAACATGTAATCTATTGAACCCATTCCTCCATCAACACAAGCTTTTTTCTAAGGTTTATGAGTCTTTTGACCATAGCATCACATATGAAGAACATGGTGATGACTAAATGAAAGCTAAAACACTCATAAAACGATACAATGTTAAGATTCCTGCACCTACAGAGATACCCACAAAAACACACCATCTTATAGATTGAAACTCATCCAAATCATAAACACTGTTCATAGTTTACGTGCCAACACTTACTATTGCTCCTACCAAAACCCATTATTAAGTAAAACCATGGATGATGACCTGATTAGATCTCAGTTATAAGTGAAACATCATAGGACTTACTCTGTTTTCTTCCCTTCTTATGTTATTTGTTTATCTAGAATGCCAACTTAGGATCCACAACTCCTGAAGCATTGCCTTCACCAGTCATAAGCTGTTCAGGGTCCTGAGAGACAAACAAATACAATTATCGTTTGAGTTCCTACAAAAGTGCGACTATAGATGGGAAGAAAAAAGATTGTGTACCTCCATTCCCCATTTGATGTAATCTGGAGACTCACATGCCTTATATTCATCTACTAAACTTTCAATTATGTCCCTTGATTCATCAAACTCTGAAAGATCATTGTCCTGTCCATATCAACATGTAGGTTCTCATTATGATTTTTACCATCTAACTATCAAAGCTGGGTGGGTTGCACTAAGCGAAAGCAATATATTTGAACATTCAACGTACAGCAAACATGGGAAACTTTCTGTAATTGTCAAGAAAAGCTTGCTTCTTCCTCAATTTTTCATATTGGCTCAAACATTTGCTGAAAAGGTGCCTGATGCTAGTGTGGCTTGCTAACATAAGACCACTGACCTGAAATATCAAATATATCACCTAAGTAAGAGTCTTGTTGTATCCTCTTAAGCATAAACCAGCAGCCTAAAACATTAAGTGTAAGAAGTTCCAACTCTTAGCATGACAGTAATATATAGTGATATAAGATTACCCTATGCGCAGTTTGAACATATGGGGACTTCTTGGAAAGCGCAACCTGTAAGATATGGAAATAGTTGTGATGCAAGTGCATGGTCAAGTCAAAAGCAATAACTAATTTACAGAGGCAATTTGGTTAGAACCTGTATGCTTGCAGGTCCCCACTCAATGAAATTAACAAGCTTTCTTTCTCGTATCCTCTGCAAACTCTCATGCACCTACCATCAAGTAGTGAAACCAACAAAGCAGATAGCGTCAATAAGGAAGAATTAACCAATTCATCCTCAAAATGTCGACCAAAAAGACAGCTAGGTAAAGGAACCTGAGTGGGATCGACTTCTCCTTGAATTATATTCAATATTGATATGTACTTTGCCTGACTAGCTTCTTTGTTTCTAGCATAAGACGAAACCATGATATTTTTTGTCTGCGAATATACGATACCGTTAGAAGGGAATCTGATTTCAAGTTTCGGAAAAGATAAAATGAAAGGAAAGCAGATAGCTCACCTGTAGAAGTCTTCTCATAACATCTAGTACAGTAGTTTTACGAATGACATTTGCCTGCCAAAGAGAAATTCATTTAAGAGAGCAGCAAATCAATAAAATGGAACCTTGCACATTTTAGCTTTAAAAATGCCAAAGATAAGATTCAAATTTCATGTTCAAGGTACAACAGTAGCTTCGCATAAATATATGTTGTGATTGATGGTCTCAGTTATTCAAGTCAGTGAGAAATCTTACCTGGCGCTCAACAGTCAATGGCGTATATCCTGTCATGAGAAAGTGACACCTTGGTGTAGGAATCAAAGATGCAAGTAAGCCAACTAAGTCATTATTCATGTATCCTGGATAACGCAGTGTTGTTGTGCTAGCAGACATCACAGTTGACACTAGAGAATTCGTTTGAGCAAAGGTAGGATTGGTCAGATGTAGACGCTCCACAGCTATTCTATTCAATGCAGTGTTGTCAAGGACAACAACACAATCAGCATTTAATGTAAGTCGCTTCAACGTCAACAATGAGTTATACGGCTGGACAACTACATCACTGGTTTCCATCTGATTGGGAAATACACTGTAAGTCTGAACCAACTTCTTGCTATACCGGTCATTCAAAGTCTCCAATAAATAGGAACCCATACCTTCATGTAGAAAAAAGTGTCATTCAAATCACAAGAAGCAGTGAATAAACATGAGTGTTAACTCGGAAGCTGATATGCCCTGGAAAGCATTCATTCGCAAAAGGAAAGCTAATGCTACAGCAAAACAGAGTTCAGATTAAGGGAGCTGAAGGTGTCTCAAGGAGGATGTAAAAAAAGAATACAGTTTAATATCTTTTAACACTTTTACTCTTCATTACGGATAGTGTATTCAGGTGGTGATTCTTTTATCGGTATCATATATAAACCGAGTAAGAGAACATTTGTCATCATCCTGGCATTCGTGCAATTTGTAAATACGATTCTTATCTCTATCAATAAAGAAATTACACAGTTCTTCATCGTTACGTGTAATTCCATAATAGAAGCCTACATCCCTACTCCCGCAACATCATTTATCATTAGCAAACGTATTCCAGAAAAGAGACCAAGGAAGAAGAAAGCTAAATTAAGTAAAATAAGGATAGGCAAAAAGCTGAAAACCTGAGCCAGTTCCTCCAGCAATAGAATGACAAAGAACAAATCCTTCAAGACTATCACTTCCATCAGCTTCTCGATCTATCATGTCCATTATTTCCTCTTCAACACCCTTCCCCTGGCCATATTTAGCAAGTGTAAACAAAAGATGAGATATCCTGTGACCATACTCATCTCGAGATAAACATCCATTGAGACATAACGATAGAGAAACAAGGAAGAGTGTAAACAAACCTGGTGATAACCACTAGCCCAGTTATTACCAGCACCACCCCCATGGTCAGAAACAAAGATATTCTCGTGATTATAAAGATTACGGTATTCACCATTCTGAATGCCATTGATGACTCGAGGCTCCAGATCAATGAGTAGAGCTCGTGGTATGTAGTGCTGATCATCAGCTTGGTAAAAAAACACATCTTTTCTATCACCTCCCTATAGAAATTCAAAAATTAGCTATCTATCAACCAATCCACATCCCCAAACTCTTATCAATCAATTAAACCGAAACCTCAATTGCTTTACTCAACACATCGTTCTGTAATATCAAATAACCACTTAAACCCATGATAGGAATTCGCAATTAAAGGGTAAACAGATGAATTCAGAAACCAAATTGCACCCATAATGGTATTCATCTATCGATTAGATTAACTGATTAGAGACAATTTCAAAGCAATAAGACTGTAAACAACCTAAAAATTCAAGTACACAATGAATTAAACAACAGCAAAAGTAGAAGAAGACCTGAGTAGCGAAGTCTTCGAGAATACCATCTTTACTAATGCCATGTTCAAGGCAAAGCTGTTTCCAGAACTCCATTCCGATCTGATTCCCACATTGTCCAACCTGTAGAGTAATAATCTCCCTCGGCATCGTGTTCTCTCTATGTATCTAGTCTCAGAAACTTGGTTGTTTGGGGAAAAACAAAAACTAGGGTTTCGAGTTTCGAGAGAGTGTGAGGAAGATGATGATGAAGCAAAATGAAATGATTAAAATTAGCTCTGGCGCGGATGTCTTTTTAAAAGTCGAAAGATAAAAATTCAATTTTTATTGCTGGCGAAGAAGATCATAAATTTTACTTACTGCTATAATTTCCACTATCAGAGAAACCTATCTGAATCGGCGGCATAGATTAATCGTGTTAACATTAATCATGCTAATTTACGCCACACACACTCTCCTCTACCTGCTAACGTGCACATTGGGCCTATTATTGGCCCATTTTCGTATTATTGGCCCAACTTAATTATAGAGTAGACATTAAAAGGCTAGACCATTGGTTTTTAGTTTCTAGATTTTAGATTTTACTTTTTAGATTTTAGATTTTACTTTTTGTTTTTAGATAATAGTTTTTGAATCCGAAATCCTAAAATACTTGTTTTTGAAAAAGACAACATTGATTTCTTAAAAAATTAGTTTTTGAAGTTTATTAAAAACTAAAATACCAGAAACTTGAATGGTATGGTAGTATATAACACGAAAACAATATTAAACTTTATAAAAATTGTTTCTTTAAAATATGATTGGCTAAAACTAGTTTTTGAAAAACTAAAAACCAAAAACTACTTTAAAATCACTTTTCAATCAAGGCAGCTTCTAGGTCTTTTCGGATTTTTGGTTCTATTGATTTAAAAATTTTGTGTTTTTTATTTTTTAGATCGGGTATATATACGGTTAGATAATTTTTATCTAATTTTTTGTAAAAACTGAAAATCAATTATGATTCTATAGAAATTTTTTTTATCATGTATCTATTTGTTTTTTAATTTGATTCATGATCGGATTTGGTTGTTTCAAATTCATAGATTTAAAACTCATTCGAGTATTTTGTCAAATCTGGTTTAGTTTTTTTTTTAATTTGTTAACTTCGGTTCTGGTTTCAGGTTTGATGCCTAAGGGATAAATGAGAGTATATTTATTTGCTCTTCAACACATTAGTGTAGTACTTATTAGTGCAAAACATAACTCAGAAGCTTAACCAAGATTAAGACAAATCGTGAACTCTATTATTCTTCTTAGTTTCTTCTTCAATCTGATATCCTGAACTCGACTCCTAGAAAGTCTTTAACCTTCTCGTAGGTCACAAACGCAATAGCTATAGAAGGGACAACCTGAAACACAAAGACACAGCCATTGATGAACATATCTGATTTTCATTACAAACAGAGAATTGTAAGGATTCTTCTTATAGACAAACCTTAACAGAGTTAGGGACTAAACCCTTGTACAATGCTCCAACACCTTCATGTTGAATGGTTTTCTTAAAGGCATCGATCATTCCCGAATACTCGATTGGAGCTTTGCCTCTACCATCACCTGTAACAACAGAAGAAGCGTCTTTCCAACCAACCATTTGCATTCTTCTACGAACAACATCGAGAGGATAAGCAACTGTTTGGCCAATGGTTCCAGCAAATGCTCCACATGCAAGCCTTGTTATCACTGTCAGCTCAGAAGTATTGTCGTCAATAATCCCAAACGGTTTCGATTTGACCAGCCAGTCTTTTAGAGATTCGTAGACTGCAAAGTTAAGTCCCACATATGGAACCTGAAATCATAGCGTTAGTCTTGATGCATCATGTAAATGTATATGTTGAAATCAAACTGTAGAGTATGATTCTCACAACTCCAATAACCGATGGAAGCCAGCCTCTGTACAATGCTCTTGCTCCTTCTTGACGCAGCACAGTCGATAAAGCATGGACCATTCCTCTGTATTGATAAGGAGATTTGTCTGTCTGAACATATAAGAGATACAAATTTGAATAAGAGAGCATTTCTAAAACAAAATATCAGGCAAACAAGAAGCCTCAGAACCTCTTATATTTACCAACTATTGTTTCCTCATGCGAATAGATAAAGGACTCTAAGCTGCTTTACCTGGACAGTGAGTCTACCTCGCACCATATCCAGCGGGTAAACTGCTGACATTGCAATTATTCCAGCACAAGCACCAGCTCCAAGCCGTAAAAGAGGTGTGAGCTGAGCCTCATCTGTCCAAAGGTAGCACCACAAATGAACAATTAGCAATATCCACAACAAACAAGATCTTCATAAATTATACACAACTACAACACTCCTTTGAGGGTATTACACTGGTTGATTCAGACAGACACATATCACAAGCTCAAAATGTATCCCTAGTAATCGAAAACTTTAGCAGCTAATATACACAACTACAGAATTCCTCAGAGGGAATTACACTGGTTGACTCAGACAGACACATATCACAAGCTCAAAATGTATCCCTAGTAATCGAAAACGTTAGCAGCTAATATACACAACTACAGAATTCCTCAGAGGGAATTACACTGGTTGACTCAGACAGACACATACCACAAGCTCAAAATGTATCCATAGTAATCGAAAACGTTAGCAGCTATTCCCATTGATTGAACTCATAACAATTGCCTACTCGTCAAAAGATAACATACCGTTCCCTGTTTGTTGCCGGTAGAAGTAGAGTATCCCTCTGTCAGAAAACGAGGTAGTAAGAGAGTGGATCAAAATCAAAACATCTTCAAGAATAAATCGAACAGTGAAACAAATACCTCAAGACATAAATGCCAACACAATATTCTAAGGGTTTAATAATCAAAAGGAGTAGATAAATAAAGATTCATACTTCGAAGCCTGCTCGTAGCTGAAGAACTTGACAGCTGAGTTCGGAACAATACGAGCACAATTAGCTCCATTTCCTTTAAACAATCCACGAAAACCTTCAGTTCTCCAAATATATTTCAACCCTTGAACTGTTCCATTGTATTTTATACTATGTGGATTTTGAACCTAAAGACACAAAAACCATTAACTAACTAAAACCAACATTCTCATACTCGAGTTCTAGATCATTAATGTCAATAAGACAACCAAAGAAAATACCACAACACCTGCAACAAAATCTTCAATCTCTCTAATGGAGCCACTGCAGTCCTTGACCTAATCCAACCAAAACCCAAATGTAATGTAAATGATTCATGAATTTGAAAGGTCACATTTTGAAGAAAAGAGAGAGATTTGTTACTTACACTCCACCTGCAACTCCACCAGCGATTAAAGACTTACAGATCCCAATAATGGCAAAGTTCGGAGATTTAACCTCTTCACTAGCTAATTTAGCTTCCTCAGCCAGATTTACAATCGTTGATACCGTCGATTTGCTCGAGTTCACATCCTCCGATGTCATTAAGTATATCTCTCTAAAACCCTGAAAAACCACTGTAAAACAGGATTAAAATCGGGTATTTGGAAACGAACCAATCTCACTGAAATAGAAACAAATCTAAGCTCTGGAAACTAATCGACCAAAACTCATTGTTGTTTTTAAGGTTATTTGTTATGTTCTGTCTGTGACTGTTTCACGCAACTGAAAGTGAGATTTCAACTCCTGAAAACAAAACGAAATTATCCTTAAGGCCGTGCAAATTATTTATACTCGGTTCTTTTGGTTTCGACACGTGGCGAAGCGAGATGTGTCCTTGTTGTTGTTAACTAATGTGAGCCGTTGGATTAATTTTGTTGATTGAATGGTTCAGAGTTATCCAGTAAAGTCAGTCCAGGGACCACTAAACGGGAAATATAGTTGAATCTTAATATCAACGGCGTCGTTTTGTAAACGTCTACTATCCACAATCAGAGTGACTACAAACTTAAAGACAAACCTTGTAAGGTAATAACTATAGATGTCTATGAGGATCAGAGAACAACAACTTGACATAAGCCAGAGAGTCTTGGAATGGTAAGGAGCTCTTTGAAGATTGCAGTAGATTGTTCTGTTTCTATGAAAGCATCGAAACGTAATGTTAGTTTCTTAAGACTTGCTGAATTCTCAAGAAAGTATCTAACTAGTTCAATCTCCTTTATCTGTATTATCTCAAGCGATTCTATATCAACAAACTCAAGAGATGATAGTAAACATCTCGGTACCGATAAAATACCAAGTTCCGGAGCCTTAAGCCATATATTATTGATATCAGATGCCTGAAAATACAAGAAAGGAACAAAATTGAGTATATAACACTTCACCATTTGTACTATAAAAGAAGTAAGTAAAAAATCCTAACCACGACGAGAGATTTTATGTTTGGACAGCTCTCAAGATAGATGGGCAACCTTTCCGATCTGAAGCCGCAGAGGTTTACACGCAAGAAGGATAGATTACGAATTAAGGGTAGATGTTCACATCTTGAGTAACGATAGATGATCTGCAAAGCGAACAAACAAACGTATAGAGTTAAGCATTAACATAGGTTTACCTCAAGAGTTTTGGAAGTGATGGTCATATCTTTGACACAAGAGAACGATAGTTAAATCCATGAATCTGAGACATGGTAAAGATACAAACATGGGACTGGCCAATTATACTCCCTCAAGCTTTAAGGATACTGAGCTCTCACAAGTGTAAAGACTTGGAGGCATCTGAATATCCCAAATATACGAACACCAGACTGAATAGTCCACAACAACAAGATGCTTAACCCTTCTATCAACAACAGTGTTGATCCAACGATTGACAAGACCAATTTCAGGCTGATAATCATCATCATCATCATCATCATCGCCATCATCATACCAAAAGCATCTCAACTTAAAAAATTTCTAAATACGACTCACTGTTGAGACCCAAGAAGGCATCAACAGACAAATGTTATGTGTTTTGGAAAATTTAAACTGTCCAAGTCCAATCCTGGTACGTGTTTCCATAAGTTTTTCCATCTTTTGGACAAAACACTACATTTAACCACATCCTTCGTAGGAAGATTCAAGAGAACCTTACATAGCAATGACTCTGGAAAATTGCTTAGCCAGTCAACTTTACTCGATATTTTGACACCAACACGTTTCTTCTCCATCCATTAAATCTGCATAGCAAACATTGAACCCAGAAGAAATCCTCAAAACATATACTCGGATAACGAGCTGAGTAAATCTTCACAAAACTTTGAATGAGACATAAACAACCTTAACATAACAAGTGAATACTAAAACCTTAAGCTAAACATAAGATTTTTAGTACGACTTACAGAAGCAGAACATCAAATATCATCACAAACGACTAAACCAAAAGTAAAGTATTGAGAGTAACTACAAACTTAAGACTTGCACGTTAGTATTCGAAGACTATGAGGATTAGAGAACTTCAACTTGGCATGAGCTAGAGAGTCTTGGAACGTTAAGGAGTTTTTTGAAGATTGCAGATTCTTTTTCTCTCTTCATGGGACTATCCAAGCAGACGGTTAGTTTCTTAAGGTTTGCTGAGTTCGTAAGAAAGTAACATAGTAGCTCCATCTCCTTCGCTTTCCCTATCAGAGGTCTTTTAATATCAACATACTCTAGAGATGATAATAAACCCCGGGGTCCCGATAATACACTATCTTCCCCCTTATATAAATGGTCAGCAGATGCCTGAAAGTACAATCGAACAAAACAAACTGAGTATATAATTCTTTCATCATTTGCACTCTAAAAGAAGAGATTTAAGTAAAAAATCCTAACCACGACAAGAGATTTTAGGTTTGAACAGCTTTCAAGAAAGATTGGCAACATTTGCCATCTGTAGTTGGCGAATATAACACGCAAGGAAGATAGACTATGGAATGAGGGTAGCTTTTCACATCTTGAGTAATAATTGAAGACCTGCAAGGTGAACAGAAAAACGTATGAGTAAAAACATATAGATAGAGTTAAGCATTAACATAGGTTTACCTCAAGAGTTTCAGAAGTAATGGTCATATGTTTGACACAAGAGATTCCCTCAAGAAAACTACAAATCATCTTTCTCTTTTGTAGATCATTTTCGAACTTGTTTTTGAAACTCCAATGGTTAAAGATAGCATCAATATCGGCCTCTACGAGAGAGCTCGTATTATTTAGTGTGAAACTTGCAATCCTGTAATCAACGAGCTTTAAGTATTGAAGCCTAGGAGCATTAATTACAAGTACTTCATTATCTGTATCGCAAGTATCTATATCGGGAACAAAAGTGAAACTCAATAAAGACTGAGAGGACACACGTAAAACTTCAAGATAATGATCACACAAACTCCTTTCTATGTATAAGCTTTCAAGAACTGGGCAGCTTGAGATGAGCGTTTCTAAAACCAAATCGTTGGCAATGTGAACTATAGTTAACTCCATAACTTTGAGAGAAGGTAAAGAAACAAACTTGGGACTACCTGTTTGTACTCCTCTTCGGTTCGGTCTTTTGGTTAGGGACGTTAAGGATTTAATGAAAATGACTTGTGGAACGACGAGGACGGGACTCTTTATCACGATTTCGAGCTCGGCTCGGTATTTTCCACTATAAAACCTCAAGCTCGGCTCGGTACATTTTCATATGTATTTTAGGAAAGTATCCAGGTCAAAAACTGGCCTCTCTAGTGACTGTTCATCTCCCTTTTATAGGGTGTCGTACACTCTAACATCGGTTGGACTGGATATGGGCTTAACTTTCAGGTTTAGATCTTGGATCTGGGGCCAAGTTGGATTTATTCCCATCCTCCATGGATCGTGGGTCTGGGCCGAGTTGTGGGGTAAACCCCCAACACTACCCAAGTCTACATCTCTAAGCTTTAAGGATACCAAGCTCTCACAAGTGAAAAGCTTTGGAGGCATCTTATTAACCTCAATATACTTGTTATAATCATACCAAAAATGGAGATGTTTAACCCTCCGATTAACAACAGTGTTGATCCAACGACTGGCAATACCAATTTCACGGTGATGATCATCATAGTATATCAACTTAAACCTTTCCAAGTACGACTCAGTGTTGAAACCCAAGAAAGCATCGACAAAACTGGCGAATGTTTTCATGTCTGGAGAATTCGTAAGGTCCAAGTCCAGTGCTGGTACGTATCTCCATAAATTTCTCCATCTTTTGGACAAAACACTACATTTTACCACATCCTTTGTAGGAAGATTTAAGAGAATCTTACATAGCAATGATTCTGGCAAATTGCTTAGCAAATCAACTTTACTCGATCCTTCCACATAAACACGTTTCTGTCCATCTCATCCATTTAATCTGCATAACAAACATTGAACCCAGAAGAAATCCTCAAAACATATACTCAGATAAAGAACTGAATAAATCTTCACAAAACATTGAATGAGAGATAAACAAACAATCGTTACTAGGATCCAGATGACAGAAATTTGTACCATTTGCATGTCTTTGCCATTTCAATAGTAAAAAAATTTACAAAAAAAGGGTTTCCAGCCAAATTAATATTGAATTTATATTTACTTCATAAATTATCAGGGAAAATAATTTTAGTCTCAGTTATATATTAAGAAAAAAGGAAAGAAAAACTTGGCATGAATAACACCTAGATAGTTAGTTGACAAAAAAATGGGCATGTGGATAAAGTATAGTTAATTTCTTGACTATAAAACTAGCTAATTTTTTTGTCAACAATTGGATCGATAAGGCCCGATCCATAGCCTAGCCTACACCCTAAAATCCCTTTTAATTCTACTAGTGTAGTGGGGAGGAATCGAACCCGGTGCCCTAAGTCATTAGCTGGATCATCCTAATCACCAGACTGAGAGTAACTCGGCAACTAGCTAATTTCTATAAAGTGAATTTTAATATAGTTGATTTTATCTATTCTTTGTTTTTAATCTTCTATTTATACATTCATTTCTTTCCTAAAATTTATAGAGTCTAGATTTTTTCATTAGCTTTAAATTTGGTGAAATTGATATTGTGATTTAATTGACGGAGTGATTCCCGTTGAATTGACCATACAATTTTTTTTTTGACAAAGTGCTGATTCAGTCCACTACTTTTCCTTTTTATATCTTATCAACCGCAATGTCTTTTGGGTCCGTTTTTTCCTTTCAGTGTCTTTACTTTTTTTTTATTTTAAACAATATTAGATCAATAAGAATCGGTACATAATCAAAACTCATATTCTAAATTTTTTTTCTTTCCTTTGTATCGGAAATGAATCAAACTCTAGTGAGTAAAAATTTGTAAAATGACCATTACCATTAGAGGAGACTCATCCATTTACAAATATTAAATTTGAATTTACTTCACAAATACTCAGAAAAATAATTTTAGTCAAGGAGCTGGAACCTCGGTTATATATATTTTTTAAAAAAATGGCATGAATAACACATAGATAGTTAGTTGACAAAAAATGAAATATAAATAAAGTATAGTTAAAAAGAGACAATGAATAATGCTTTGAGACCTTAAAGAGATTCCAAACAATAAAACTTAAATGTTGAAACAAATTTCACAATAAGTAGTCAACAAAAACAGAAACAAATCTTGCCAGCTTGCATGGTATAAATCCATACAAACAAAAAACAACAAACCAAAGAAAGAAAACAAAAACCTTAAAAAAAACACTTTAGATCAAAAAAGACACAACACAACACACTCTCACTATCAGAGATCTACATCGAGAAACTCACTTACACAAACATTCACAGAGAAAATGGTCGATGATCACAATGATCGTACTCTATGGGATTGTGGAAGTCCACTTTACGATTCTTATGAGCTTGTTTCTCTAACTCATATCATTGAACGTCATTTCATGTTGATTCCTTCTCTCTTTGGCTCTGGTAAAGTGTGTTGTTCTAAAACATCGTCTGATTTGAGAGAAAAGACGAATCTTATGGCTAACTCTGTCGTTGATCTTTGTTGTTCCTCTGATTCCACGACTGGTAAATTGTTTTGTGGTGTGTTTCAGACCAAGTGGTGGACGAGAAAGAAGAACAAGAAGAAGATGTTTTGTAAGATTTTATCTTCTATGAAGATTCCTACAACAATATCTTGCGAATGTGATTTTCATTTATATTAATTATTTTCTCTGTTTTTGTTTTTTTTCTTGTCAACATTGGGTCACAACTGATCATTCTATTAGCCAAGTTCCTACATAATGGGTGGGACTCGATTTTACATTTGAATATACAAATGCACCTGTTTTTAGTGGATTTACTATATTCCACTAAACTAAAGACCAGTTACGTTCTTGTTTTCCTCCGTAAATTTTATTTTGTTTTACAATTTCATGTATAATTTATGTAATTGAATTGAATAAACTGTAATGAAACGTTTCATAATTGTAAAATTATGGGTTTCTAACTTAAAATCAATGGACAATAAATAGATAGGTCAATATCCTTATATATCACTTAAGTTCTATGTGGGATCTTCTCACATCTCTTCGAGACAATGGTTAGTCTAGTCATTAGTCTTGACAATAGTCTATTATTAGATCAATTTCGAATCGGATTAATCGGATCTCTTTTGATTGGCTGGATCTATTCTGGTGGAGTAGTGTGAGATCAAGCTTTGATACCATAAAGAATTAAAAAATTTTAATTCAAAACCAATTGACAATAAATATAAATATTCATTCTAAACTTTTGATATGAGATATTGTCACATAAATCAATGCAAAATTTTAATGAAAAAATCTGTCTATTTTACAAAAATAAATTTTTGTGCAATTTATAGTTTTACTATGAGAAAATATATCAACTTTTAGATCTCGAAAATAAAAAAGTGGACGAAGAAAGATTGAACTTGATATAAATTAATAGAGTGATGAATAACACATGTGAAGCAATGTGTAGGTTTTGATATTTTTTCATCATTCATCTGACAATATTCTTGACATGCAAATGATTGACTCAGTCAACGATCCAGAAAAATCTATAATTACTAATTTGGTTACTTTCCTCAAGTGGAAAAACTATAGTGGGCCTAAATGGGCTTAATGGCTAATGTCATTTAAGGCCCATCATCTCTTTTGTTTTCCTCTTTTTCTTTTCATTTTTTAGGTTCGGTATTAGTTTAGCCGTTACAAAAACAAAATTCTTTCATACGTAAAGTTAGTGTTAAAGCTCACGACATCAACGAGCATCTACAAAAGCTTGGATCCAATGCAGAATATCGAAAAGTGTAATAACAGTAATTATTAGCCCTGGACATATTATCCGAGATCCGAAATTCGATCTGTTATCCGTCCCGATCCGACCCGAAATTTCGGGTATCCGGGCTACACGGATCCGGGTAATAATTAAAACTCACGGATTCGAGGGTACGGATCTGGATCCGGGTAATAAAATTTTTTCCCCCAGATATCTGGATCCGACCCGAATTTGAATATTTAGTGTATTATTTTTTATAATATTCAT